>JARHVA010003048.1:1907500-2200163 GCA_037957365.1 Torreya grandis | reverse complement strand
ACTCTTAGTAATTGGATAGATAATCTTATATGTTTCCTATTATGTTGAATCTAGGTTACGTGGAATGTGAGGCCTCTTTCACAATTTTGAAAAGTATTTTTTTTTAAAATACCATTTTATATGATGTGTCATTATTCAAGGATGATTATGGCATCCTTATCATACATATGAGCTTATTCACCCTTCTTTCAAGGTTCATCATATAACCAAGATTCAATGTCATATTTAAATCTTGATTCCAAGTCTTTGATACCTAATGCTATCTCACATTCCTCATTATGCTCATAATCTTCAGTGATATTAATTTATTTATTCACTATAATTCACTATCTTCTTCTTACATCCATAAATATTACATATAGGATACTAACTTACATGTTTCAAATTGAAATGTTTTTGATAAGGTAAGGCGGCAAACTAGGGGCTAAACCCTTTACAAGCAAAAAGACAAGAAGGTAATATAAAAAAATGCCTTCAAAAAGATAATAGCACTAGCTGAGAAGCAATAGACATAGAAATAAAACACAAGAAATAGAAAGACCAGAGTTAGAGAGGACTCTCCTTACAGAACCATTGATTTGAGATGATCATTAAGTTTCTTAGTATTCTCCACATTTTTAGCATGCCCAGTATTACCCACCTCTTTCAGCATAGACATGTTTAATAGAATTGTATTCTGGAGTCCTTTGGTGAAATTCTACTATAGCCTCTATATACAATCCTTCAGGGCCCCAATTTTATCTTTCCAGTCAGTTTCATTCTCAATATCCTTGCCAGCTTCTTTGACATACATTTTCCCCTTATTGTCAACAGTTTCCATAGTGTCAGCACCATGCTCCTCATTAACCTCAAAATCCCTAGTCTCCTGCTTCCCTCCAGTGTCCTCTAAAATTTCTTGGATTTTGAGCTCCTTAGACTCTTCCTCCTAGGTTGCTTCTTCTGAAGCACTTTTCAAGTAATCAATCAGTCTAGCCTTTGGGGTGGGTTTAACAACAATCTACCCTAACCTTCACACTGTAGAGGAGAATCCTTCCTTATTAATTTTGGAAGACTTGTGATATTTACCACCTTGGCCCCCTGTGGCCCTACCTAGATTTTTATGGGTCCCCTCTATGGTCTCTTTAATATGCTCTTCATCTTCATCAACCTTTCTCTTCTTACCATTCTTGCTTGCAAAGGAGTTGGGGGTATCTACAGGGGTCTCTTTTGGGGTGGAGAAAGAAACATCTTTTGTTTTGGTAGGAGTAGGGGAAAAATAGGACTCATCAATAGCATCTCTAGACACCAAGTTGGAAGGAATGTCTCCACTATCAACTCTGATAGTCTTGGATGGCTCTAGGGCATGGTGAAAGTTATATAAGTAGAAAATTAGCCCCTAGTGTAGGGGAATAGGGTTCATGTCTGGCTTCTTAGTCATTTTAGCTCTCACCCTCAGGATAGAGTGTTCCAAAGAGGAGAGTAGGTAAAAAGGGAAACTAATAATAACATTGCACCTAAAGTGATTTAACAAAGGGAGGTGGTAATTGTAGAACCTGGTAAATCACCCTTCGAGTGTTAAGTACTTCATGAGAATGAAGCACACTCCATCCCATGGCTTTGGAAGTTTATCACACTCGAAGCCTCCTTGATATGGGATGAGTTCTTCTCCCTCACCCAATAATAGTTTATGGCTTGCCAGATCCATAATTTTATTTTTCCTTTGAAATTTTATTCCCTAAATGGTCATTACCATGGCCATAGAAATCACCTTTTTAGAGATTTCAAAACTAATTCTACCCACCGTGACCCACTTATTTAACCAGGGTCTCACAAACTACTTAGACAAGTTTTCATCGTAACCATTAAGCCTTTCTAGATATGGGCTGATACCCCCTTCTTTACAATAATGCCAAACTAATGGATTATCTTTGAATTCACAACAGGGGATAGGTTCAGTTTGAATATGGTCTCCTCCCATTTTGTATTTGTAGACCCAAACCATGGAGTTCCTAAGTTCAGCATTCAACTTTGAAATGGTTGCTAACCCTTGTTTCTATTTATGCATAATGAAGATGCGATGGCTCATTATTCAAAATACCCTGTAGAGATGATGTTGTCTACTCCCATGCTTGTAAATTATTTCCCATTGATTTTCATGATGAGACCCATGTGCCTTAACCTCATGATATAATGAATCATGAGTGATTTTCAAAAAAGTACCAAGGTTATCAAGTTTTGAGATCCCTGATGGCCCTCTCCCAATGGACCACCTCTAGGAGCTATCCTTGTCATCAATGCACCTCATTCTTGACAAGTCATCTCCTTTTGAATAATCTCCATAATGTTTAAGGGAATATGACCACCTTGTCTCCACACCCTTTGACCTAAAAATTATTGACCAAGGTTGGCACAAGCATCAGTGACCCTGTTTCCCTCTCTGTAAATATGGGAAATCTTTATTCCAAAAAACTTTTGCAAAAGAAATTGAATATCAATAATGATGTATTTTAGCTTAATTCCCACATTTGATTCTTTATTAACTAGCATCTATGACCATTTATGAGTCTCCTTGTATACTCAAGTTCCTTATTCCTAGGGATATAACTAATTGTAACCCCCATAGTAGAGCCATTGCTTCAACATAGTTATTGCTCTAGCATCCAATTCCACCATCATAGATAGCAAACATCCATCCTTTATCATTCCTTATAATTCCTCCTCCACTAGCTTTACCATTTGACTTGGATGCCCCATCAAAGTTGAGTTTCATCTAGTTAGGCTTTGGGGGGATCCATTTAGTATTTAGTCTCTGTAGTATTTTGGAGTTATTATACCTAGGGATCTGGTTTAAAACCTTCAATTTGGCTGAAATTTGGTTTTCAATTTGAGATAGGGGTTTCTTTGCAAAACTAATATGAGTTATTGTGACACTTTCCATAATGGTCTTAGCAAAGGAGTTAAACACCTGAGATGCATTTCTAGCAGTGTCCCTGAAAATTATGTGGTTGCATTCTTTCCATAAAATCTAGCTCAAACATGGTAGAGTTTTCTTCCATAGTTCCATAAGCTAGATTTTATGGAAATAAAAATCACAGTGGATGAAGAGGTGTGAAACTGATTCCATAAGCTAGATTGTGCCCCATAATTCTCAAGAAAAATCATAGTGGATGAAGAGGTGTGAAACTGATTCAAAGTGAAATGTTTTCAATGGCCACGCATTTGATTTTGTTTTATTAATCTTCAAATCTATAAATACCATTTCAATCTAAAAACTATTCAAGATTGAGTAGTACTAGATACCCTAAATTTTCCTTGTTTATATATATATATATATATATATATATATATATATATATATATATATATATATATATATATATATATATATGACTTTAGACTCTACCTATATTTTAATCCCTAAGAATTTTATTTATAATATTATTAGTGCACATATAGGTGAGTTGGTGTTCCATATACCATGGTTATTCCATAAGTGGTTGAAATTAATGGTTTTTTCCCTAAGGCCTCCCAATTGTTCTTAAGTAATACATTAATTTCTACTCCTAAGTTTAGTAATGTATTTTTCACCTCTTTACCATTCACCTATATTTATCCAATTACATATAGTCCTGAATACATTTATATTTTATTTATTTTTTCCTTTTTATACTCTTATTACTTTATACTCCCTTTCTCATATGTCCCAATATTTACAAAATTATGCTAGCTTATCCAATTATCCTTATGTTTTAACTAGAGTATTTGTTTTAAATTTTATACTTCTTCTTCATTAAATTACACCATTCTCTAATTATTCTTAATTTTTATTTATTTTTTTAATTTTATCAACTATAACATCTTGTTGATGTGTGATTTGATATTCATCATCATTATCATCCTCTGCTTCCTCCTTCTCTAGCTCAATTATTCTATGATTTTCTTTTCTAGTAAATGTATCTCCACTAGTTGTTATAACTCCTCAAGTTTTTGGATCCTTAACTTTTATTAATTTATTTTTATATTTAGTTATATATCTATTATAATTAAATACCACTTTATACTCTCTCCAAATTTTCTAATAATGACTCCCTCTTTGTTTATTATTCAAATTCATCCTCTTTATTTTTAGTTTTTGATGTTTTCTTAAGCCATATCATCTTTCCATGGGTTATGATGCCACTTGTAAACTTTTTAGGCATTTTTATTGTTTTTTAGCAAATCATGCTAAATTTTAATATATTTTTTCTTCCATTCTTGTTTAAATGTGTCTTTAGGGAAAGAGAATGAATCATGAATTCCCTTTTCAGGACTAAAGCTAGATTCTAGTTGTGGCTCTTAAACATAATTTCTATTGATATTTCATATCTTCTCACATTTATAACATGTAATAGTTGTCCCATCCTAGTTATAGCCTCATCCACCTTGATATTATCCCATAAAACATCTAATGAACCACTACAATATCCTCCATGTATCTTCCTTAGTTACATCCCCTATATCCTCCTTAATAGTTGTAATATTTGTTGGGTTGGGCCTATGGTTTTATGGTTGTATCTAGAGGTGGGATTTGGTATTGATGTTTTGGTTGGAATCCCACATTTTTATTAGTGGTGTAGCATGATATTACTCATTTGGTAGAATTTTATGTGATACATCCATTCTCAATCTCATGTCCTTTATATCATATATCACATCTTCTTTAAGGCATGTCTGACTATAGTTATTAAATGATATATGTATTTAATTAAATTAATTGACACATGGGTGGTGAAAAATGAATTAAGGAGTACATATTTTTAGGATTTTGATTGAATAACCTATATATATATATATATATATATATATATATATATATATATATATATTACATTAATTTCAACCCTTGTATATATTTTATTAAAGTAGACATGTCATTCCTACTAGATTATGAGTTTTTATCACTACCTCTACTCCCTAAAATATCTCATTATGTGGGAATTTTGTTTTATATTATCCTTCCAAGTAGTTGATAGTGCACTATATCCTGAGTCTTGAAACACCTCCTTATAGTTTGGAAGTACACACATCACCCTTTATTTTTATTTCTTGTTTCAATTTTAGATGAAGTAATTCCTATTTCATCATCTACATTTCTCATTTCAAGAATGGTTTCATCTCTCTATACCATTATTGAGCCTCTAATTTATAATTCATTTCCAATATTTCCAAAAATGTTATAAATATCTTCCCATTATCATAAGACCTCATATACAATCATATTGAAAATATAATCCATTCCACCCTCTATTTCTCATTGAGGTGATCATAAAATTTTATTATGACCACTTTAAACCATTGATCATAATCTTTCACTAATTTTCCCTCTTTCTGTAATGATTCCATTTTATTTCTAATACTCTCCATGGGGACATATGGAAAATAAAAAACTCCTTTAAACATTATATTGACATGATTCCATGATTACACATATTTTTTGTTTTCTCTCATGTACCATTTTAGTGTACCATATTTCAATGTACCAAAAAAATCAAATATTTTGATCTAATCATCCATAGTATTATGGACCTTCAAATAATAATCTAGTATACAAAAACACACTTCTACATCCATAGTATATTTTCCAAATAATTATAACTTAATATTATCATGGGTCTTGAAACACCTCCTTATAGTTTGGAAGTATATACATCACCATTTATTTTTATTTCTTGTTTAAATATTAGATGAACTAATTCATATTGCATCTTCTCCATTTCTCATTTCAATGAGGTTTTGCCTCTCTACCATGATTGAGCCTCTAATTTATAATTCATTTCCAATGTTTACAAAAATGTAATAAATATATTACTGTTATCATAATCCCTCATATAAAATCATATTCCAAATATAATCCATTCTACCCTCTATTTCTCATTGAGGGGATACTCCAATTTAATTATGACCGCTTTAAACCATTGATCATAATATTTCACTAATTTTCCCTCTTTATGTAACAATTCCCTAATCTTTCTAACACTCTCCATGGGTACATATGTAATATTAAAAAACTCCTTTCAATTTTATCTTGACATGATTCTATGAATACACATGTTTTTTGTTTTCTCTCGTTTACCACTTGAGTGCATCATTTTTCAGTGTACCCAAAAAAATCAAATATTTTAATCTAATCATCCATAATATTGTGGAACTTTAAATAAAAATCTAGCATACAAAAACACATTATATATCTTTAGTATATTTTCCAAATAATAAATTTACCTTATCCTAGGACATTTTATGTTTTCATTTTTTTAAATATTGTTTATGTTATTGTTGTTGTGACTAACTATACTGGTTGTAATCTATCCATTGTAACTGCTACTAGTTTCTTATTTTATATTATGTGGTTACTATATTTAATATATCTCACTAAATTTTTATTTATTCCCTTTTATTCTACACATTTTATTTTAAATATGTTTTTAACAACATTTATTCTTAATTCCTCAAAATTTATATTCTCATATCTATCTCTTCACTAGATTTTTCAAAATTATCCATTGCTTCTTCTCCTGCATATAGTTATTATATTATGAATGATTTCTCTCTCCTAATGCGATATAACATGGGGAATTATGTTTTTTCCATATTTTTAATTCCCTAATGAGGTATCTTATAGTTAGGGTTTTGAATGAGGCATCTATTTCTATCTTATTTTCTAGATTTTCAACAACATTGTCTTCTACTTTTATATTTACTTGTTTTATGACTACACTAGTTTCACTAACTGATCCTTATTCAGCTTAATTAATTTATTCATCATTTCCTCCTCATATCTCCTATATTTTATCTTATATGATAATTTCACTTCCACTCTCTTATCTCTACTTTTCATGTTTTTTTAATTTTTATTCTCTTTTCAATTCCACCTTATATATTTTATTATTCATTATCTTCTACATCTTTCCATTCTATCATTCCACTTTTGTATCTTATTTTAATATTGTTTATTCTAATATTTATTTGGATTTATATTCTAATTATTCTTATATACCTTTTTACTTTTATATTTATACTTTTCCTATTATCCATGCCTTATCCACTATCAATAGTATCATGTAATTCCTCCTAGTTTCCCACTCTTAGAGTTGAGGTAATGTCCTTATTTCTGAATATTTCATCCAACCCTTGAAATATTTATTTCATTTATACCATTTCCTTCATTTTTTTGGTATTTAGTTTTTATTTTAAGCCAATATATTTTATTATATTATATGTGTCTTTTTGTCAAAAAATTAGTGTTAGATGCATCATACTTTTTGGTTTGATTATGTTGATATAGCTTGGTTATTTTATTTGTCAACATCACTTTATTATTTGATGATAGGATCAATATTATCACTAAATTACACTTATCATATGTTATTTCATGTTTTTACTTAACATTATTTCTTCTCTTTATTTTATCTCTATATATCTTCCTTTGTCATCTTAGCTTTCTTATCCTACCATCTTATTTTGTCATTTCTAATAGCTAATTTAAGTTTATCTTCCTAACATATTTATTATAAATTCATTACACTTATATTTGTATTTTTTCACCTCATTTTAATTCCTTTATATATACCTAAGTCTAGTCATAAGTACATGAAAATGTTACTTCTTGGCATATCTTAAACCTATTGACTTATGCCCAAATACATGAATTTTATTCACCATTCATCCATCCTTTTAGATATATGTATGTGTGCTTAAATCCTCTATTTTATGCCCCTTATAAATAATAACTTTTAATTTGGTTCTCAAAATTACTTATGTCATCACCATATTATTTCCAACTGTAGAACACCTGCCCTTAATTTTCTAGGATAATTCCCCACTAGGTAGATAGATATAATTATCTATCCAACTAGATAAAAATCCTCCCCATGACATTTAATTATGAGTTTAAAAAAATTAAATACTCATTTGGGTCATCCACATGACTCACAAGTTCACTAAAGAATTT
The DNA here is from genome assembly GCA_037957365.1 of Torreya grandis. Classification (NCBI taxonomy): domain Eukaryota; kingdom Viridiplantae; phylum Streptophyta; class Pinopsida; order Cupressales; family Taxaceae; genus Torreya; species Torreya grandis. The sequence continues at coordinate 2,192,197 of JARHVA010003048.1, read as the reverse complement.
TTTTTCAAAAGGTCAACTATAAATACAAATCAAATTTCATTCATAAGGGACTTGATATCTATATACCACCTATATTTTACACTATTTCACATTGATGAAATATGCCATATTGTTCCTAAATTTAATATCAATCACTAGAATCTTTCTCAAATCAAATCAAGAACTAAAATTTTCAAGTATCAATGTCAAATTTCTAGAAGCATACATATACTCAAAGAGAACAACTATATAATCACATTAGGTGGGATAATTATGTGTATCTTGAATCCCTCCTTAGATTCTATGGATACATAGGTAATGTTTAATCACCAACATGGGTAATTGTGGTTATTTCATCCCATTACACTCCTCATTTCTTTTTTAGGTTTATATGTCACACAAGTTCCCCTCAAGTTTCCAAAGCAAAGAGAAGTAAAATAGAGGCTTTTATGTGACATTTATGGAATTTTAATATCTAAATGCTCATAATAAATATGAGTGTATGTATCAGATCCATTGTAATTTGGTCATATCCAAAGTAGACAAGTTTGTAGTCAAGTAATATGATTAGTCTACATTGTTGTCTAGGGAGTATAGACCTATCCAAACATATCCACAAACCGTGCCTCTAAACATGGTTTTTCACAATACTATCTTTTCCTAATTTACACTATCAAATACCTACTAAATTTAAATAAAACCTAAAAAATCTAAGTATATCATTATTCATTTCACTTACTATTTATACAATATGCCAATTATCAATCAATCTCATTTTTCAATTATGATTTACATTTATTTTATGATTAAATGCCATATATTAAAATTTAAATAAACATTTCAATTTTTATATCTATATAACACTATTAAACAACATTTACATTGTTTTATCAAAAATAAGGGAAAATATAGTGGTGAACCTATACATTTTTATATCATTAATTTTCCTAAATTTTTCTAAGGTTTTATATTAATTCTTGATTTCCATACATAAATATTTTCTTGTGTTGGTTTTCAAATGATTTTTCTTGATTTTTAGAACTATGTTCTAACAATTTTATGACTCAGGGAGTTGTCATTCTAGGAAAAGTGATCATAAATTTTAATTAATCCATGGTGTGATTGGTATTAATCTAATATTAAATACATTATAAAGCAATGTATATGGACTTTAGTTTCCATGTACCTCATGGTATATAGATAATGCATAGGATTTTTTAATTTCTTCCATAGAAAGGATTTCAATTGTTTGGTTTTATAGTGAAAAATTAAGTGGTTATCCCAAAGAAGTTACTCTTAATTTACCTCAAACATGGGATAGTGTGGATACAATATACTATAATCCTTTATTGTTAGTTCCCATTTGGGCAATTTTTACTATTTTTTACTAGAACTAGTATATCTAAAATTCTATAAAGTAAACTCACCTTCCATAGTTAAACCTCTAATACAATTTTCAAATTATTATTTTTTAAATCAAATCATGTATGTAATAATGAATTTTCATTCTATTTTTGATCTAGATCATAAGGTTCATTATCACATTTTATGTTACTTTATAATGTGTTATTTTGACTCATATATTTGCATGTCTCAAACTCAAATTTAAAAAAATGGATAAAATGAATATTATACAATCTCAAGACTTACTAAAATTATATTATTGTAATGTTATATCACAACATGATTCCTCTCAAATATAATCATCATTAAGTTAAATTGTTTAAAATTTATCTGAAGTATGACTTGGGAATAAGAAATGATGCGAATTTTGAAATTTATAGTGCATACTACACACCCTATTGATGGAATAATAATGATTGTTAATGTTGATAAGTATAATACATAATAGTTGAATTAAATTAATGACAAATAATTCATTGAATATCTTAACACCAATTCACATAAAATGGATGCACTACTATGCATTGTAAGTGATGAACAAAATAAATTATCTCAAGCTTTTAAATCGGGAGAAAATTTGGATTCCATCCAAGTTAATACTTCCACTTCAGTTGTTCTAGTTTATACTATTGTTTATATTCATATATTTACACATCTAGTTACATATGTGACATCATCCATATGAATGAGGTTATCACAAGGGTTACAATAGACTAATATTCCTATTTTTACATAGACATAATACACACATCTTTTGATTACTACACATGGTTCATCACTAACCTCCACTAATGTACATTCTCTTGAGAATATTTCATATCCCTACATGCTAAGGTTTCACAATTAGAGTAAGGTGTATTAAGATCTAGTCATTCAATGAATTCCCATATATTGATTCATAATCCTTTAGCACTTGAGATAAAATCTTATCCATTAATATCAAGATTTGTAGCTTTTACTATTGCACTCTATGAAGGAAAGGATGATCATAAATAACATATTCAATCATTTCATGTAGCATGCCTATATTATGTATATGGTGAAAAATTATTAAATAATTTATTTCAAATAAGCCTAAAATTATATTCTTTGTGATAGTTATATGATCTTCCACTTTAATCAACTAAAACATTCAACCCTTTGATAGATCATTTTATAACACACTTTTATATTAAAATTGGTGAAAATTATCTTATGTGAAAATTTATAAACTCATAAGAAAACCAAACTAAAAGGTTAAATATAATGAAATAAATAATGAATAAAAATTTATAGCAAATGCATTATCATAACCAATTGCTAAGTTTTAGTTGACAAAACCAACAAGGAATTAATTTTCATGATCACCATCACCTCCTCATATCTTTTTACCAAATATAATTTAGCGCAATCATATATATCTCCCTCCACCATTTAAGGTGGATATGATTAATCCTATCTAGAAACCTCATTTCTACCACCCTGGTTTTGCAACTGATAATAATCATCACTAAATTTGTTCCACCTAAATTATTGATTTGGTTAACCATTTTATCTTTAAATATAAATATAAATATATACATATATATACATATATATATATCTATATATATATATATATATATATATATATATATATATATATATATATATATATATATATATATATATATTATCCCTAATCACATTATCTCATATATAATATCCTTAATTTCATCTAATGTATCCTTAATAAAATCATCATTATTCTACATCACCCCTAGATAATTAATATAATTATCAAATTGCATAATTAAACCTTGAAAAATACCACAAATTCCAAATCAATATTTCATGTGAAGTTAGATAATTAATATTAACCAAAAAATCCATGGAGTCATAATTTTCATAATTATTAAAAAATTGAAAATTAAATAGTCATCTCAAATTGGTGACATCATCAAATCAACTCAAGTACCTATGCCAATCAACAAATTCCTCTTTAATCTAAAAAGTTAAAGGTAAGTGACAAGAAGTTAAATTTAGCCATTTTTATTAAATCCACTTCCTTATACACTCAACTTCCCATATTTATTCCTCAACCTCCCTCATTCAGCAAGGTTAAGGACTCATTCTCCATCCTTGATATTGGATCAATATCAATGGATCACATTCACCCTAAAAATCTATAAATTAAATATCACCCCTCCACTTCTAATAAGTTCAATTAGCCTATCAATAATCTACCTTTTTAGCACTAAATCAAGCATCCAAACCATTAAGCATGGAAATAATCTAGTTTAAAAGGGGAGGTGATATCTATTATCAAAAAATATCACACCTTGGAAGAGGGTGTTTAATTCTCTTCTATATTTGGGCAACATGGTAACACTTCTAGTTATGCTGGTGTACCTATAGTGGAAGTGAGCCTCTAGATTTAAGGGCCAATTACTTGGATGTATCTTGAAATGTTCACACCTACTCAATTGATCACTTATGGGTGGAAAAGAGTTATAATTTACATGAAATAAACCTAATGTAAAGGTTTGATGCATTTAGATGTGTTCCATATGACCATCATATTTTCCTGCACTAAGAAATAAGGCACACAAACTAACTTCAAAGTCATATGGATTATAACATGAGTATTTAATATAAAGGTAAGATGCATGAAAGTTATCCAAGGTAAGTGAGCTATAGGCTAAGTTTAGGCACTATGGCTCATTATACACTTAAAAGATAGGATCATACGCTTGAAAACACTCCATATGACCTATTAGAATAGAAAATCTTGCACAAACATGAAAGGATAAGGGAAGAAAGGATAGAGAATTATCACATAACATCACCATACATCACTTACACACTTAGAAAATCATTCAAGAACTAAAAATTAGAACTACATTAATGTTTAAAGGCAAAGTATGACATCATTCCAATAGGGCTTTGCCATACATGGAGTGAAACTTATTTACAATATCTCAAGATATATATTTATAGAAGAAAGGTAAAAATAGAAAGGGGGATTTGGAGCTCAAAAGGGGAATTTATTAGTTCAAACATTTGAACTGTAGTTACAAAAAATTTTACAAATATGTTCATTCAAGCCTTTTGATTGATCCAGGTCACCTTTAATGGTTGCATAGTTACATATTCCATCATTGATGCTTCATTATGGTTATAATGATAGGATCAAGTGGTTAGAGATTTTTACTAATGATAAACCATTTATGAATGGTTTGTTGATGCATCTAAAATTGGAGAGAAGGGTCCTTTTCATGTAGTTGGTCTTGAAGATGATACCATTAGGGTTGATATGTATGCCCTCATGGCATACTTTGAAATGTCAACTCTTATCCAATTGGATCATGCTCAAAATCATCCCCATGTTCATAGGTCAACTATAGAAGGAAAATTAATCTTGGACTATTGGTTTTCTTATTAGGTCTAAATAGACTGTGTATAGGTCCTTATTCTAATAATGGTGATCATAGTTGAAAAAGTTACCCTATAATTTATAAAAATGTCAAACTAGAGGTCCATATTAAGTTCTAATGGTGTTCATTTATATTCCTAAACTAGACTGCATTACTGTGTCCTTTTCTTGTCATTCAAACAAGTTTTAATGGTAGAAAATATCCTTTGAAATGTTTGCCCCAGCTCAACCTCAGTCATGTATTTGACCCCAAAGAAATCCTTTTAATTTGATTGGTTATTAATGCCTGACTCATCTCATTGACATATTGACCTTTGCTTGTTCCATTGATCTTTCCCCTTCACTTTTCAACTCTATCTTAGCTTATGCCATGTAGCATCCCCATGTTTGATTTTAGGATCTACTGTTAGTCTACCAACCTCATGCACTTATGTCATGTGTCAATTTATCAAGCACTCTAATATTTTGACTCATCTTATGTTGTTATATCATAATTTATGATGCAACATGGACCATTAGATCAATTGGGACCCATTGTTTGAAATCCAATAGTTACTTTATGAGCTCAAAATTAACATTCTCATTTATGTCAAATGATGTTCATGTGACCATCATTGACATTTGTGAGACCATAAAATTTAAGATCAATAGGATTTTCTTTGATCTATCTAAAATTTTATGTTTACATGAATGTATCACATCATTTGACCAACTTTGAGGATTTATATCTTAAAGCACATAAATCATGGAGGGGCCAAAATTGTAGTAGATATTTTTGATACTAAAAGGGATGAACACATTTGATCCACTACTCCTAAGAGATTTCTAAGTGAATTTTAAAATATTTCAAGTGATCTCAAATTTATAATTATACATGACACTTTGATGATAGTCTAGTTAAAAATGGTTAAGTATGGAAAATCAGTGGATTCTGACTAAGGAGCCAACTTTGAACATGCATAACTTTTGTTGTGCTTCAGTGAATGACTTGAAACTTAGTGAATATCAACTAAGGAATAGCTTGGAAAAATGCATATGATCTATTTTCCTTGAGAATAAAACATGTGTGATATATGTCCTTTTTAATATGCTCACTTGGATTTATTTGATTTTCTTCAAAAATAGCTAAGGAGTCTTAGCAAATTTTGCTTGAGAGGCCAACTTTGGGTCTTCATATCTTTTGATTCACTTCAGTGAATGATGAGAAACTTGGAACATATGTTTTTGGGAATAATTTTAATAGAAACATATGACCAATTATTCTTGACTCATCCATGCATGACAATGATGGCATGAGCAAACTGCCTACTCAAAAAAAATTCCACTTGAGCCAGAATGTCTAGATAAACACAATAAAGAACTAGATGAATGCTATGCACTTCTATATTTATTCCACACACTCTTTACATCTCATAGGTCCTATATAATAAAATTAATCTAATCATCCATTATTAACCTAATCCATACTCTAACTACATTGATCACCATGAAGACCTACCACTTACATATATGATTCTAAAATGATCCCTTGGACCCCAAATGACACAAGGACCAAGCTTGATTGTGAATAAACTATAATGTCATAGTAAATGACATAAATTGAAATAAAACATAATATATGACATTAAAAAAAACCCTATACAAGATCCTAACTATAAGTGGTTGACCCATTTTTATTCTAAGGTAAAAAATTGTCAACATCTTTGGAGATTTCCCAAGGGTGGTATGCTTGCTATGCCATGAACAATTGCCTAATCCTATCCATTAGGATATGTATTTAAATGTAAATTAGGTTTGACATAAAAATTACCTTTAACAACACATAAAACACAAATAAATATAAAAAATCAACACATAGGGAAAGAAACATACATGTGCTTCAATGAGAACTTATTGAACACAACACAACAAGAAAGGAAACACACACCTAAACAAACTGACCTAAGCACTAACTAACCTGAGATTAAAAATTCCTCTAGGATCAAAGGGGAATCTTAAAACCTCTCTTGCTTTATGATATTAAGGGTTGAATTAGACATGTATCCCTTTGATCCTTGACACTGATGTCTCCATCTTCTTCATGGTGTTTTCCAACTTCACTAGCATGATGTTCAATAAGAACCCAAGGAGCTCTAAATAAGCTAGCTATGGAAATGAAATATTATTACATCAAAATAGCATCAACTTTCTCATATGTTTCCTTAGATATGACCTCTAATAATGGTTGAATAAGACATATCTTTCTGGATTCCATATTGTCCTTAATAAGATTAGGTTTCTTCTCAACTACAAGTTCTTCAAGCTCATTAAGGGGATCTAAATAGTCCATGTAATCTTGTTCATTGTATTCCATGAACAAATATTTTTCCACCTTCTCAATTACTGGACCCTCAACTTGGTAGAGAAATTCAATATTTTGAAAGAACTTAATTTACATTTGATAATCATCTTTGTCTTCTATGAAAAACCCTTCCTCTACCTTCTCATGTACTTGAATCTTAATGTGTAAATTTTAAAATATGATAATACTCTCAACCTTGATCTCCTCTTTGACATAATGTACTTGATGCTTGGGATAATCAATATTCTCTTCTTCATGTTCCCATATCTCTAAATATGGCTCAATACTAGGTAGGTCTCTTAACTATTCTTGAAGAACCTCAACCTCTGCCTTGTGCTCACTTTTCATGTTTACAATATCTTGGACACTAGCATCATTAAATTAATCTATGATAGTAGATTATTATTTATTATAATGACTTTCATATTTATGCTTGTTGGAATACTTTTTAACATGATCATTAGTACCATTAACAACCTTATCATTAGACATAGAATCTCTTAGAGAAAAATATACTTACCCAACTTGTCAAACTCTTTGCATATGGCATTGGGATTTTAACACAAGTCATTTTCATCCACTTAATGAGTGTCATATTTAAGATATATTCCATCTATCTTGGTCTCATGAGACTCTCTTAGGATTTCAACCTTTTGACAAGTGACATGCTCTTCTTCCTTGATAGTATACTCCACTTCATTCTTGAGATGGTCATCCACAACTTCATGATTAGACATGGAATATTCTTCAAATGCCTCTCTCTTCAAGTATTGGCCACATTTCTTATGGATAAATACTATAGGATCTTCAATATGTTTTTTTCATATAATAAGGAAGGATTACACTTGTGGTCACCAATGGGATTCCCTATGGTTTTTTTCTCCTCATAGTCACTCATGACATCTTCTTGGTCAACCTTGAATTGGATTTTCTCCCCCTCACTTGCTTCCCTTAATATGGGCTCATGTGAAGGAGTGTAATATGAGATTTAATAGAAGGATGAGATGTGATAAGGGGATGATTAATAGTGGAAGGAGTGTGAGGTGAAGGAAAAGGATTATAAGTAGATTTAAGAAAGATAAAAGCACTAGTAAGCTCATAGGGAAGTGAATTCTTGGGCCAGTTAGAAGAATAAGCATCTACATAATTAGGAGTTGCATCTTTCCAATATCTTTCTAAAAATTATCTAATAGCAACATGTTAATTTTTTATCTCTTTATCCTCCCACATACTTAGTCTATATATAGAAAATTGAAGGCACTTATTTGCTAAGTCCATTTTTTCCTTTATTTCTCATTGAGTTCATTTTAGTTCTTCAAATGTTTCCAACATCTGCATTTGATTATGGGTAACAACTCTCAACCATTCCATGAGATGATTAGGGAGCACATCATACGTGTCATCCCATATACTCATTTCATCTTAAATATCTAATAGTTATGGTATGGATGCCAACAAAGAATTGATATAATATGGAAATAATAAAGGAGGATGAGGGTAATGATGGGGATCATGACCAACTTCATTTTGTTTCCCTTTGAATTATAGGAATATATATCTTGGATTTTAATACCTTTGTTTACAATCTATATAAACATTTGATTCCTCATGGAAAGACTCATAAGATTACTCTTGAGGTTCATAGCTATAATGGTATGGTTGATAGGGCTCACATTAGGACTTATAGGGAGGTATTTATTGATAAGTATCTTGGTAGCCTTCCTCATAAGGTTATCTAATAACTTGGTGTCTATATGGGGGGGAGATGGAGGATTATAGGGCTGACATAGCTCATAGGACTAATATCCATTTTGATAGGACTACTAGGTAATATACTATGGTTCATATTTAGGATGATAAGGAGGTCCATGGATGGGATACTTGCTATAACCATTCATGTCAACCTCATGTATCAAAGGAAATGTAAAAAATTGATCAAAATTTTATCTAAAGATACATGGATTGCTTACAACCAGAAGTTATCATTTGGAGTTTCCATTGTTAATAGGTTACTTGTTTCCAAAAGATGATAGAATAAAGATGCACCAATAATCTTTCCACTCTCTTAGATCTTGATCCCATTAGGCATGCCAAAACTTTTGTCACCAAATCTCACACCCTAAAAGAGGGTGTTTAATCCTCTTCAAGATTTGGGAAAAATGGGAACACTTCCAAGTATGTGGGTGTACATATAGTGGAATTGAGCCTCTAGATTTAAGGGCTAGCTACCTGGATGTATCTTAAAATACTCACACCTACTTAACTGATCACTAAAGGGGGGAAAATAGTTAGAATTTGTATGAAATAAACCTAATATAAGGGGGTGATGATTTGAGATGTGTTCCATATGACCATATTTTCCTACACTATGAAATAAGGCACATAAACTAACTTCTAAGTTTTATGGATTCTAACATGAGTATTTCAAAATGGAGGTGAGATGCATGAGATTTATCCAAGGTAAGTGAACCATATGCTAGTTGTAGGAAATAGGGCTCATTGTACTCTTTAAAGACATGATCATATACTTGAAAACACTCCATATGACCTATTATAATAGGAAATCTTGCAAAAACATGAAAGTATAAGGTAAGAAAGGCTAGAGAATTATCACTTAGCATCACCATACATCACTTGCACACTTAGACAATTATTCAAGAACTAAAAATCAGAATTGCATTAATATTAAAAGGCAAAGTATGAAATCATTCTAATAGGGATTCTACATTCATGGAGTGGAACTTATTTACAATATCTCAAGAGATATATTTATAGTTGAAAGGTAATATGACAAAGGGGGACTTGACACCCAAAAGGTGAATTAATTGGTTCAAACATTTAAACCGTAGTTACAACTACTTCTATAAATATGTTCATGCAAGCCTTTGATTCATCTAGGTCACCTTGAGTGGTTGTATAGTTACATATTCCCTCATTGATTCTCCTTTATGGTTAAAATTATGGGATCATGTGGTTAGATATTTATCCTAATGCTAAACCACTCATGACTGGTTTATTGTTGTATGTAAAAGTGGAGAGAAGGGTCCTCTTCATGTCATTGGTCCTAAAGATGAGACTATTGGGGTCCACATATATGCCCTCATGGAATCCTTGGAAATGATATCCCTTATCCAATTGGATCATGATTGAACTTATCCTTATGTTCATAGGTTGACTATAGAATCTTATAATATTGGTTTTCTTATTAGGTCCAAATAGACTGTGTACATGTCCTTCTAATAATGGTGAACACAATTGTAAAAAAGACCTTATAAGACATAAAAATGTATAATTAGAGGTCAATATTAATATCCAATGGTATTCCTTTAAATTATTAAACTATATTACATTACGAAGTCCTTTTCTTGGTGTTTAAATGATCTTTAATGGTGGCAAATACCCTTTAAAAAGCTTGCCTTGACTTGACCTCGGTCATGTGTTTGACCCCCTAGAAGTCCCTTTAATTTGATTGGCCATTAATAATTGAATCATCTCATTGACATATTGACCTTTTATATCTTTTTTTTATCTTGATATGTATGATCAAGCTCTAGCCATCAATCTTACCCCTTGACTTGTCAACTATGTCCCAACTTACACCACATGACAACCCCACGTTTGATTTAAGTATCCACTATAATCTACCAACCTTATGTAGTTATTCCATGTGTAAATATCTTGATCCATATAAAATTTTGAATCATATAATTAAATTAGATCATAATGTATGATGTAGTGTAAATCATTAGATCAATTGGGACCTATTATTTGAAATCCAATGGTTATTTCATGAGCTCAAAATTAACATCTTCATTCCCATCAAATGATGTTTGCATGACCATCATTGATGTTTGCATGAACATAAAATTTAATATCAATATGATTTTGTTTACTCTATCTAAAACTTATGTCTTCATGAACATATCACATTATTTGACCAACTTTGAGGATTTATATCTTGAAGCACAAAAATCATGGAGCAGTTAAATTTGTAGGAGATGTTCTTGGTATTAATATGGATGAACCAATTTTATCTAATGGTGTTAGGATCCTTCTCATTTAATTTTTAAAATTTTCAATTAATCTCACCTATTCAATTTTATATGACACTTTGATCATGGTCTGGTTCAAAATTACTATGGAAACTTAGTGAATTTTGATTGAGAAGCCAAATTTGAACATGCATAACTTTTGTTGCACTTCGATGGATGATGTAAAACATAGTAAATATGTTATTGGGACTAATTTTAATAGAACCATATTACCAATTCTTCTTGACTCATCCACATGTGACAATGATGGCATGAGTAAACTGACTACTTAGAATTTATGCCACTTGACCCAAAATGTCTAGATGAACATAATGAAGAACCAGATGAATGTTATGCACTTCCATATTCATTCCAAGAACTCTTGACATATAATAGGGCCTCTAAAACACTATTCATTTTATCATCCATTATCAACCTGATCCATGCTCTAAATGCATTTATCACCATGAAGACCTACCACTTGCATAAATGACTCTAAAATGGTCCTTTAGACACCAAATGACACAATAACAAAGATATATTGTGAATAAAATATAATTTAATATGAAATGATATAAATTAAATTGAAACATATTCTATGACATTAAAAATACCCTATACAAGATCCTGACCATAGGGGTTGACGCTTTTTTGGACTGAGATAAAAATGGTCAACACTACCCATTAGATCACATAGTCTCCAAAATAAAATAATTGATCAGCATCTAAGTATCAAGAGGGTCACTTTATCTAATTGGTAGGTAAAGGTATAAATTATATCCCCCTCTTTTTTCATCATAGGTATTCATTACAAGATGTCTAAGCATAGAAGTTATGTTTTTGTTTAATTTCTAACACTTGTGGTTTTTATAACAACCTATTATGTGTATACATTTTAGCATGCCCAATGGGACAAATTCCTACAATCTTTTTCTTATTTTCACTCATTAGGTCCTAGGTGCTTAGTTGGTCTTCTTTTTGGAATTGATTAAGGTTGAAATAAGGTTGATTTTGTCCAATTTAGTTTCAATTGTTTTGTTTCTAGACTCATGACATTTATGCTCTATAATGTAACATCCCTATTTAAAAAAATAAAATCTCCACAATAGTTCCAGTATCTAACCATTTTTTTTATTTAAATTTATATCAACACCTACACATGTGTCATAAAATCTATGCATTTATCAATGTCTTTATCTAGTCAATGATGTTTCCATATAGTTAAAAAATGTTTACATCTTTGTGATCCTATTTATTTTATGTTTTTTCTGTAACATAGACTTCATATCATTTTCATGCTTCATAGCTTTTATATATAGTCAAAAATATTTCTATAGGTTAAATGGCATTTTTGTTAGCTTGATTTCATGTTTTTTTTGGCTAAAATTTGATAAAACATCATGATGGTTGCTCTAGTCACATCATCTATGCTCTGATAGCAGTGCTTCCAATTTATTTTGTATTTTATTTATTCTTGTGCATGTACACACTTGACAAAGATATTTTAAATAAACTATTAACTATTTTATTACAAATTTCAAAATCAAAGATCAATTATCAAACCCCAAAGATACATAATCAAAAAATTTAAGATAAAAGTAATCTTGTTTATTTACTTATCTTTCTTTTAGCTTTTGCATGTGTGTGCTTATAGACCAAAGTCATGAATGCCCTCCCATCACTCCATAAAGTAGTCTTGGGGATCAAAAGTGACTTAGGCCTTTTGTGTCCAATCCAAGTTTGAAGCCATATATGTTCTTATGTCACATAATAAGGAAAACTTGGGAATCAGAAACAACTTACACCACTTTTATTTTAATATGTTAGGGTCTAGCAACTAGGATTTCATCCCCTAATTTTTAGACAAATTCTATGTTCTAGTGGGGTATATAAATTAGAAAGGTGATGTTGTTATTGGCTAATTAGTAATTTATTTTACTATAATTTTGAATTGAGGGGGTTTCATACCCTAATACCTAGGCCCTAAAAAACATTATCATCATGGATTTTGGCCTCAACATACCATGGGGTATATAGAGGACACCCTAGGACTAGCTGGTTTATCCTATTTTAAGACCTCTCAACCATTTATTGAAAAGTGGTGTTGGGATACAACATTCATAAATATATATCCCATTTCATACCCATTAGATTTCAAAGTATATTAGTGGTCCATTAATGAATTACACAAATACTTAAATAATCTATGTTTTATACTTTCATGTTTAATTAATTAATCGCCTCATGGTAAACCAATAACAGACCTAATCCTAAGTCAAAACAAAATCAAAATATCAAACCAAGTCAAAAATTAAAACATCAAATAAAATAAAACATTAAGTTTTATCCAAGTTAATATTATGATCCAAATTGAAACAACTAGTTTATCCTAAACAACATCAAACATTTAATCCATTATAATCAATCAATATATTTAACCTAATCTAAACAACTCCAACCTTGTGTTCTAAGTCAATCAAATCATTTTTTAAAACCAAATCCAACTTGAATTATACTTTCATCTAAAATACACCATAAAAACATACAACTAATTGATTTGACTAAGTCAAGTCACATCAGTCAATCCAATTAATCTAATCAAATACAATGTCCATGGTATTATTACTAGGAGATAAGTTAGGTATAATATGTACATTGATATTAACTTTGGTAATAATTCATTCCATTTTAAATAATAACAATATTATGATATCGATAGTAATGTTTTCAAAGTGAATGTGACCATTAAACTAGCAATGCTTGTATTAAAACTAATCAAGGAAGAGTCAGCCTAGAGAAACACCTCTTTGAAATAAATATGACCCATTTTAACTACTATATATATGATATTATTTTCCTCTAGGTTACCCCTCAAAGGATACAACACATCTTCTTCACACCCATAACCCAAATGTTCAAGACCAAGATAAATTTACTTCTAGTCATCATGTACAACATAACTAATATAATACTAAAAATGCCCATCTAGATCCTAAGTTCACTAGGAAAGGGAAATCAGCCCAAGTAGATCAACTCCCTTTAGATCGGAACCATTTTGTGATCGAATAAATCTAAAAATTTATTAATTACATTTAAACATTGGTATCCAATATCAACTCCACTCAATCTAGTATTCAATATCAATCTAATAAACAATAACAAACTAATAGTAATCCCAACTTTGGAAAACCATCATCCATCTACTAGAATATATGGAATCATAAATCTAATAACAAGATATTTATGTCCCTCAAATCCAACACCAATCAACACCCATAAAAAAATTAGGATAAATCAAAACCACCTCAAGGCGCTCCATCTACTCAGGATTGGCAAGAAATGAAATATGTTCTTAAAAGACTATAAGCAAGAAATAAAATAAAGATATACAAGTTTGAGGAGATTTGTCCATATCCATTTGACAAGATAATATTAAATATCCCTTTTAATATTAATTTTTAGGCACATAAATTTTAAAAATATAAAGGGAAAGTGACCCACAATAACACATCAAATAATTCTTCATATCATTCCAATAATTCACTTATAATGACATATTTTTACTCCAACTATTTCCTATAAGCTTAGGTGGCCAAGCCCTTGAATGGTTTCTTCATTTACTTGAGGAATCAATAACCACCTTTAATAACTTATCAAATTGAAATATGTGAAACTTATAATATAATTTGGAACATGAGTTTACCATGATGGACCTATATAGTTCCAAAAAATGAAATGGAAAAAATTACTATTTTTTCAATGATGGAAATGGTTAGTTTTTAGATTCCCCTATTCCATTGTTAAAACATAATTAGTGAGCATCTTTATTATGAATCTAAATCAATAAATAGACTTTAATTTGTAATTAAATTGTGTAAATACATTTGGAAAGATCATATAAAAGGGTTTGAAAATAGATAAATTCTTTATTGCAAAGGGTTTGTTAAAAAATTATAAGGACTCTCCAAATCAAAATCAAGCAAAAACTAATAAACCATGTTTTTTCATCAAAAACAAGAATGTAGTGGGAGATGGAGTAATTAAATCCAAACATGTTTAGAATTTCCAAAAGACTCTAAATTTTAATCCTATTAGATAACATTTGGAAGCTATTTTACAAAAATTAGTTGGAGCAAACATGATTGTCTATGCATATACAAATCCATATGATAATAATCAACTTAAGTTGAAATTATATATGGAGGATGAACATTGTGATTTTCATAAGATAAAATGTCATTCCATAACTAGGTGTATGAAGATCAAACATTATTTTCAATATATATTATATTGTGGATAAATTGAGTTAGATAATGATGCATCATCATCCAAGAATAAAGAATTCAAGATATTCAAAGATCCATTCCCTAAGCATGAATAAAATAATTAGTAGTAGAATCAAGATCATAATTGTTGACCAAATTTGACCCTGAGTCAAATTTGTCACCCCTATATAATAAAATATTTCATGTGGTATTGTCATGGTGTTTTCATCTCTTATAAGGTCCTTATAAGTCTTTATTTAACCTTGTTAGCATTGTTTAATATTAGTTTGGAAAAGTTAAGGTAAGGTTATATTTTGGTCATATAGCGATCTAGGGTTATCATGAGGAAATAATACATGGTAAATTTGTTTCATAGGTTATTATGGCCTCATTAATGTCATTTTATGTCCTAAACATATTATAACAACATTTCATGAAGTTTTGTAAAGTTTGAAGACCATTTGTTATTCCTAAGATGTTGAAAATGCATAAAAGGTAATTTTTTGGCTAACTTTATGTGTTTCAAAGTTACCCCAAGAGAAAAATACATAAAATACACTTTTAAAATATCTTGGATCAGTTATGAAACTGCCACACCTATCATATGAATCAAAACAAAGTGAGATTCTTGATTACAATGCCAGATTGAGAAGTTAGAAGAATTTATATGGACTTTTTAAAGTCATGTGCAAGAGAAAATATGTTATAAACATGATTTTGACTTATAAATGTCATAAAACATCTTGGGAAGAAGTTTTAAGATCAAAATTTGTAGAGATATCCTTCTCTCCCTCATTATCCCCTTCACAAACTAGTGAAGGCCAACTTCAAGAAAATGGTATAAGTCATAAAGGCAGATTTGGGGGATGATACTTTGGAAAAATTTTATTCCCCATATATGATTAAAATTTGTTTCATTTTTATCTATATTGTTTCTCTTATCTTTATGAAAAATTGCTAAGAGCCTAAACTACTTTTTAAAGGAGCAAATCCCTATAGGCTAAGTTTAGAATAACTCTAGAGCAAACTATGAATTAATGTATGATTTAAATCAATTGTAATGAGTTAAAATATGTCTTTATATGACCAAAACACATTAATTATTCATGTTATAAAATGTGAATGGTCCTTTGGCAATCAATTTCTCTTTTGTGCATTATCTGCAAGTGATTGGACATGTTTATGTGTTTATGAGTTTTTCTATGTTGTAAAATCCATTTGAGTGACTCTTCATGGTATTACAATATATAAAAAATTAATTAATATTATTATTTATCACCCAAGTATTATGTACAATTTTTAAGAGAAAATCATAACTTCATTCATCTTTTATGGACTGTCTTAGAATGTCTTTTGTATCGTAGAGTATGTTGATTTTTTGAATATGAATTTATAGGAGTTTGATATTTTTTATTAATTTTTTATGTGTTGGTACAATGGTGTAAATTTCATTTAAATCCTAAAATCCATGTTACATTGTTTAAGGTTACAAACACAACTTGCAGTCTTCACCTCCTATAGGCACGTAGGTACGCAAATTCAGGAATTCAATGTTGTTAATGTCTCATGAAAGTTTCCCAAGTATGAATCATGGTGATAATTATAATAATAGGTAAATATAAAAAAATTATATCTATAACCATTTTAATTCATTGAAACATGGTGGATAAATGACAAGCTAAGCCTAAAAGATAAACCTATAGGACCGTGATTGTGAGAAACAATGAAAATAAGAGTTGAGAGGTTTTGAGGATGCTGATGAAATTTTTAATGAAGTAAGAAAAAACTATATTTATTAGGATTAAGTAATAATAGATTATATATGTCATTAGGTGGCTTGAAAAGGCCTAATCCAAAAAAAAAAGTCAAACTATCCTAATGACATAGTCACCTATAGGACTATGTATGGTCAAGTGAAGTACATAAGTTTAATGTGCCTTTAAGGTGCCATATACCTAGTAATGTAGTGTTAATTAGTTATTTATGTAAGGTTGGACACTATAGATTTGATGATAGAAATTAAGAAGGCTAAAAAATTAGACTTTATAGTCAGGTTCTCAAAACAACTACCTATAGCCTGTTATAGAAGCTTATCTTAAACAAGTGAAAGATGATAGGTTTGAAACTTCAAGACAATAATAAATACTTTATAAGACCCTAAAAAATAAGGATTAAATATTGGTTCTAGATAATTGGTATTATAATATTTAATATTGGTGAGCTTAGAGCTTCAAGATACTAAAGGTATTTTATGACCTCATTCATAATAGGATAAAGCCTTTAAAAAGGATTTTGAGAGAGGTTTATATACCTATGAAGTACTATACACATTCAAACACTCTAAATAACACCTATAGCTAGCCAATTGAGAAGTGCCTTAAATAAGTGATGGATGAGAACACAAAGGTTTCAAGACTTTGAATGGAGTACGCAACTATCTCAATGGCACAACATAAGTTTGAAGGGTTAAATGTTACATTGAAGTCCTCTTAAATCACTAAGTTTGTAGACCAATTTTAAATGCACACAAATACACCTAAAGTCACCTATAAGTTTTCCTAGGTAAAAAAAGTCTCTCAAAACCTAAGAAATTGGTTTTTGTATGTATTTTAAGTCTAGATAATAAATTAGTTCCCTAAATCACTCAAGTCATTGAGGTTCTAAGACAATACTCAGCTAGTCATATAACTGCACATAGTCTAAGCACAAGCCTATCTACCTAGGCTAGTGAATTTGTTTGTTTAAATAAATTGACAGAGTTCTTGAGGAGAGTTAATTTTTTTGTTTTAGGAATGATAAAATTTCTCAAGACCAAATGGGTCCTAAATAGGGGAATAGAGGGAAAAAATGAGCAAGAGTTATAAATCAAGCATACACAGTCACCTCTAAGATTGCCTACTCATGGAAAGCAATTGATTATTTGAAGAGTGTTTAGAAGACTATAAGATGACTATGAGAGAGTGAGACACATTAATAATTTCACAATGATTATAGATTTTCAAATCAATCTTAGGCGTATTCCAAGCATTAGAGAATGTTGTAAGCTCTAACTAGCCAGTTAAGGCAAGACACTAACCTACCCATTCTTGAGAGGTTTCGTTGTTTGAAAAGGTATATAGGAGATTAAAACAAATAAATATACTAGGACATGATTTAAATATGACATTATTCTATGAATTCTTCAAATTTTATTTGAGATGAAGATAAAAACTTGAAAATATTACATACTCAGTCCAATAGTAACATATAGTTTGCATAATTTCTCAAGTTGCTTGCTTAAGGAGTCTAAAGGAATAGTTTAAGGATATTAAATAAGTCTTAGATTAAGGTAATTTAAAAATTATTTTAATATTTATGACACCAATATATAAATATATCAGACTCAAGTGTATAAGAATCATGGCAAACCTTGTTTCAACCTCTAATAGGCCTAGTCATGTACACATGCCTATAGACAACCTTAAAGAGATGGTGGTGAAGTTAGTTGAGTTGAGATGAACTTATAACTTGAGAAAATGTGTTAAGTATCATATAAAATCATTACATGAGTTTTTAGACCTCTAACAATGAGAGAGATAAAGAATACAGTTATCTAGGGTCTCTTAGGTAGTTTGGTTTAAAAACCCTAGGTACCATTCAATGATATATACAAGTATTTTGATTAAATATTGTGGAAATATGAACATTTTAATATTTAAAATATGAACTCATAGAACTATTGAGGTCATTGGAACTCAAAAATGACTCAAAACATACACCAATAGACTATAATCTTGCTTAAATCCCCCAAAATGCCTATTTTCAACCTGAGAGGTCAATTTGCTTCACTTGATATGGATCACACATGATGTATGGGACCTTAATATATTATGAAAAGTTTAAGACCATAGTAAACTTCCATTTTGTGGAATTTTTTTGTGGTTTCATGCTTTGAGGTTTATGAACTATCATTAAGAGTTTAAACCACTTTCAGGCTGTCTAAGATGGCTATAAGGAATAGGTGAGAGAGAAATGCTATTTTATTCCTCAATATGGACCATCAACACTTAAAAACACCCAATAACATGTTTAATACTCCCTTGATAATCTGACCATTCTAGTTGTTGGTACAGTATTATACAAAACTATAAGAAATAAGGCTAAAATGATTCTTTTTTGATATTTTATAGGTCTATACAATGAGTTAGGTATTCAAATGTGGCATGGAGGTATGGAAGGATGTTTTATAAGTGAATAACATGATTATTTTTGGTTTGGAATGTGTGGTAATAAATTATAATCATTTTTCACTCTCTTGGTAGGGAGGCCTAATTGAGGCCTAGTTATGAGAGAGAAAGTGTAGAAAAGGACATCTTCACTCACTCTCAGAGCATGAAATTGAACCTAGATCTGTAATGTAATATTATATTATATTCTTAGGATCATATATATTTTTCTCTACAAAATGAGGTTTACACTAAAAAGGGCTATAGGGAATGAGACCTAATTGGGGATTTTGGCAGAGAAATACTTGTTGGGACTAGTTTGAGGCATTAAAATGGATTGTTTTAGGTATAATATGGTATTAATAGATAATCCATTAATTTTGGATGAGGTAAATTAACTGAAACCAAGTTTTAACACTTGTGAGTAGAGTAGGCCTAAGGAGATGAAGATTCCTCTAGACACTTTGCATGAGAAAGAGATGATGTGTCAAAGAGAACCTATTGAAGTCATTTTAGAGGTGTTAAGAGAAGATATAATAGGTATAATAAATTTATCTAACCTCCAAGAAGGAAACTTGTCATTAAACATGTTAAGATAAAGGGGAGTTTCAAGAAACTAGTTAAGTTGTCAATCGTGCATTTCAACTTCCATACCACATGGAGGGTCAGAGTATCTTCAGAGGAGTTACACATGAATTATAGGACCTATTGAGGAAATTAAATAAATCCCCTTCTTGTTTTAACTCACATGACACTTATCTACCTTCTCTCTCCTACACCCTTCTTCTCTTCTCTCTCACATTCTTTATATATTGAGCCACTTTTGGTTATGTTTGTATCCTTTACTTGAGTATGGTAAAGCCTTGATCATTTATATACCTTTGATCAATGATAATAAATGGGTTTACCTCTTATTGTGACTATAATTAATGTTAATATGAGAATAGTTGATCTTATCAAGTGAATTGACTTGTTTTCCTTGGCATGTTGTCTTTTTCTAACACCTAGATGTAGTTTGAAATATTCTTTTGCAGGTCATGTGAAATATATGAGTGTGATGCAAGAGTTGAGTGAGTTTGTATATATTATAATTTCATTTAAGACCTCTTTTTTATTCCTCTTATCTTAATAAACCATCATAACATTCACATTAAAACATTCATGTGAGAGATTCAGATTAAGAGTAGTGTATGTAAGGTTAGTTTTGCTGATTTACAAGAGCACATGCAGTTGGTTGGTAGTGGTAAAAGCATATTTGGTGCATCACCTCATTAGATTATTTTTCTCTCCCTTTTTATATAGAGTGATAGATTATTTTTTGATCCTAAGATATTCACCAAGGGGAGCTAACCCTTCAATATAGAGGTTTGCCCCTATTATATACAACACATAGGTCTAAGGCTAATCGGATGTTTCATAAAATTTGGAGAGGTATGAATAACCTTATTTTATGGGGTAAAATTTGGTCATAAAAATAACTAAGGTCAAAACACCTTTTACAATAGTGTTAATTGCAATACAAATCCATACAACTATAACATTTTTGTTGGTTGAATCACTAACCACCACATTAAAACAATCAATATCAAAGCATGAGATTGCACCATCGCTACTTAGAACTCTAAAGTTGCCATTCAATATACTTATGTTCAAGCATATTAAAAATTCATCATCCAAGGATATTATACATATACCTTTAAGAAATAATATGACTTTATCAAACAAATCAAAAAATAATCTTGATCATATCTCCATCATGGATCATCTAAAAAACATTTGTTATTTATAAGGATGTTTTATATAAATTCCTTCAGTATTCAAAGGTTCCACCTGACATTGAACCTTCACAATTTCAAGAAATTAAAGGACATTTTTACTCATGTCAACAAATCACCTTTAAGAACAATTATATTTCATCAACTAACTCATCCCAAAATTTTACATTCTATATTTAGGTAACATTACCAAGCACAAGTCAAGAAAGTACTCATAGACATTGGGTCAAGGAAAAAAAATTTATATGCTGAAATTGGTCAAGAAACTTAGTCATTTTAAATCAATATTGGAAGCTAATACCATCATCATCAAATCATATGACAATGCAAAGAAAAAAATCAATTTGTACCATTTATTTTCCCATCATGGTGTGACTTGTTACACACCAAACCATCCTCCACATTGTTGACATTGATTTTCCATATAACATCCTCCTTGGACATCCCTATATTCATGACATCTACATCATTCCCTCAATTATACATCAATGTATCAATATCCCACACTTTAGTAATGAGGTAACAATCCCTATAAATCTATAACCATATCAATATTACAAAATCTTGGAGGTAAGGTATAGTAAAATTAATCATTATCCTATCATGGAACATCTCCATCAAAAAATAAAGTAAAAAATTCTAGATACCTCTAAATAATCTTCCTAAATCCATCTAGATAGTCTACCATCCAAAACCAAAAATCCACCCCCTCAGGACACCTCACATTTCAATTTCATAGGTAAAGGTTATAGGGGATAAGAAACTGAAAATGATTTCCATATACCAAAGTTAACCACTTACCCAAAAATTCATGTCAATTCCACCATGTACTGGTGGAATACAACAAATTCTTATAAGGTTGGTTCCCTCTAATTTTTCAAGAATGGTCTCCTAGATAGTGAATAAGAAAAAGTTTTTAGTATTTCTTAGATATACAATGATGGTTTAGCCTTGTGTTATCATACCAAATAATACCAAATCACCAATAATATATGTGATAACATGGAATACAAAATTAAAATATAGGGTGTTAATTAACATTGATTCTTGATCCTATCCCCCATTTTTATCATAAATAATATCACAACATCATATATAAACCACCTTGGGGTTACCCATATGATATCATTAGTGATGGTACTATAATGTGTGATGATGAATCTTCTGGTAATGACACAAAGACATTTTATAGCCTCTATAATGAGCTCACTAAAACCAATCATTTGAAAATACTACCATCATTACCATCCACCTAGACCTCCAATGTCTTAACTTCATAGATTGGGACTGATAATAACATATATCATTAGACATATTTAAATATGATGAAACAATTTTATGGGGATTTTAGATAGTTTCCCATCAGAGGACTATAAACATAAATTTGAAATTATCCTAAATTCCATTAAATACTTTGGGGATAAAAAATAGTTCTTCAATCAAAAAATCAAAAATTAATGTTCCCTATTGAAAACCTCTCTAAGGATCTATCAGACAATCAAAAAATTAAAAATAAAGACATGTCCATTGGTGAAAATCTCCTTGAGATGACAATTGATAGGGGTCTCAAATATTTTAATGAGTGTGCACAACATCATAATAATTAAATATCATCAACATCATAATAGATTTTAGTCCACCTGAACAAGAGACATATGATGATATGATGACTTAATTTTTAGGGTTATTGTCATAACCACTACCTAAAATGCATGACTTAGATTCATCCTTATGAGAGAATAAGATGAGCCTATACAGTTATAAATATATTAATAATTTAATTTTATTCTTATGTCAACATAACATGGATTATTTTAGATAATTTGGACTTATCTATAGTCCAACTAAAAAATAAATATCAATAATATGCCTATAGTATTAAAAATTTTATAATTTTAAATTCTCTCCAATATAATAAATGGGGAATAGATAATCTTTGTGTACAACTTCAACAAAACCCAAAAACTATTCATTTTCAAATATTATCTCCCATCCAATTTAGGGACATACATCTAGATTATCTAAAATAGTCCTTTAGCTATAATATGGTTCCACATTGTTGGAGGAAGACACCATTAATGTTAACATTAGAACAAAAGACAATCCAATAATAATCAAACTAGGTGCTTCACTCACTATAGAAGAGCACAAAATATTGATTGCTCTTTTGAAATAATTCATTTATATATTAGCTTGGGTATAATGTTGATATATCTATATTGGATCTATATTTAATGTTTTATCATTTTTTGCACCCTAATGCCAAGCCTATCTTAAAATTTGAGGAAAGTTCACCCCTAGATAACAATCTTACTTCAAAATGAATTATAAAAATCTTGGAAGTAAGGTTCATTAGACTAATTGACTACTTCAAATATATCTCATATATCATTTCAAATATCAAGAAGCTTATGGGAACTTGTCTATTCACAATTTTTTTAGATATCAACAAAGGTTTCCCTAAGTATGATTTCCACTACCTAATATTGACATGATAGTCAATTCCATGGTAGAACATGAAATGTTTTCACTTATGTATGGTTTTTTTGGCTATAATCAAATCTGAATTACACTTAAATATCAACACAAGATTGTGTTCCCCACCCAAGGGAGATTATTTTGATACCTAGTCATGCCCTTAGGCATGAAGACTTTAGATGTCACCTATTAATGAGCCATGACCATCTTTTTTCATTAAATGATACATGAAATTGTGGAATAATATGTGGATGAAATACTAAAAATATAAAAAAATTGAGATAATCTTCAAATGATTCATAGAATATAAAATGCATTTTAACCCTAAGAAATGTGTATTTGGGGTTATGTCAGGTAAACTATTAGCCTTCATAGTTTCCACAAGATGCATTGAATTTTATACAACCAAAGTCAAAGATATTATCCAAATACCTCCTCCATATAACCTTAAGTAGTTGCACAGTCTAAAATGGAAAATCCAAGATATTTAAAAGGTTTATTTCATAGTTGGCTAAGAAGTGTCATGTTTTCATGTATATACTTAAGAAAAACACTGATTACATTATGAACCACACTTGTAGTACTTTAAATATTAATAATATAATTGATATCAACACAAAACAATAGATATTGGTGGGCTAAGATGCCAAAATATTCAATATATATAAATAGAATAATACCCTTATGGTAGGGGAACACCATAAAATACTCTTTTAGTAAGGAATAAATCCACATTTACACTTCAAATGGGACACCTCAAATATCATTACACTAAATATAATAATATACACCTTCTTGATTGATATCCTTTATAATAATATCCATCTCCTTTAGGAGTCCACACACACACACACACACACACACACACACACACACACACACACACACCTAATAACTAAAAATAGATGGGTAACCTCTTAATCTTGATGTAGGATGACCATTACCCAATATACCAATTCTATAAGTTACTCATTTATCCTAATATATTATACCCATATAAATAAATAAATATGATGTGTACCACATGCAACCATCTCCATCAACCCATATACATTAATATGTCATATCCCTAAATACATATCATTCCTCACCTCAACATGTTTCATCCTCAAAACATAAGAGGAAACCAAATAATGAGTCTGCTTCAAATAATTACACATTTGTCTCCAAGATCAATCATCCAACCACCCATATGTGATCTTATTAGGTGATATATTTCAAACCTTGTTTCTAAATTCTACTATGTTACTCTTATTCCATTAGTGATCATAATTGTGCCTCATTTGTTTCCATAAACAATGATTCCTCTTTTGATTCCATGCACCATATTTTGTTGCACTAATCTAATTACATGCATGATCATAGTAATTATTCTTCCATGCATAGTCATAGTGATGTCCTAACTGATTCCTTATTTCATATGATATTTCTCTAATCTCATTCCATGTCTAACCATAGTAATTATTTAAATTATTTACATTCCATGCATAACCAAAGTGATTGCTCCATTTATTCCTTGTGCAACCATAATGATTGGTAATAATTCCATGTATATCTAAATTGATTGTTTCTATGACAATCCCTAATATAGATCCATAATTTTTTCTTCTCATGATGATATGGATGTTTATATACCTCAAAATTTTATGATACTTTCACATTATCAACCTTTTATTTTATATCTTCTACCTTTTCATTGGTGGTTACTTTGTCTCTTGATTAGATGAAATGTTCACTACTTATATTATTTATTCACATATTTTTTCATCTAAATATTCCTCATGTTCTTATTTATCCACTTCAATCTCATCTTCATGCTCTACCTTGATTTTTCTATGTGCCTTTCCAACAACTAATATCATGTAAATTAACCTTCCTTTTCTTGTACCAAAACTTCATGAAATGATTCTACACATTAATTTTTATTATTCCAAATGTCTCTAACCAAGTAAATCTAAGAACCATATCTGCACCATTCATATCCAAATAATAAAAATCTTAATGAAAATCATATTTATCCATAATGAGATTTAAATATTTGAAAAAATTAATATTCTTACTTTATACTTGAACTTCCTTGATATTTTTTACTTGAACATGTAAATTTTAAGGAACATAGATATTTATGAAGCTATACTTATTTTTAGGGTTTATGGACACAATGACCTTATTCCATTGAATGTATCTAAGAAACTAAAAAATTGACTCTTATTTTTTTGGAGATAAACTATATTCACCCTTATCATCCAATCCTTCTTCTTCCTCTTTAAGATCATCTACTCCTTTTTCACCATATTTAGCATCCTCATCATCATCATTATGTTTTTTATTCTTCATCATCATCACCTACATGATCATCCTCATTGGAATCATCATTAGTATTTTCTTACTCTTCTTCTTTGTATTTATCATCCACATTATCATTTTCTTCCATGTTACCTTCGTTATTACTATTTTATTCTTATTTTTATACTATGTTCCATCTAGCCAATAAAAATTGATCCACATCATCCCAAGACCAAACAAACTTATTCTTTATCAAATTTTGAAACCATGGACATCTTAAACCTGTAAGATATGATGAAAAAAATGATGGGTAATTTTTTGACTATAAATAGATCTCCTTAAATTGGATCCACCATTTTAAAGAATCAATATCATCCTAACTATAGAAAATTTTAAACTCCGTGATCTACACAAACTAGGTTTATTAAAAAAATCAATAACTCATGCTACATTGATCGTACAACTCCAATTTTTTACTATAGCCTCATGTATGATTATACAACTTCACTAAAAAAGTTGTTGAAAAATTACATAAAATTAGGCTTGTAGAATGAAAATACAAAAAATAATAAAATTAGAAAAACTCACAAAATTTGTTAAAAAATATTAAATTTTGACTATATCTTTCACATATGATGATACAAATTTAATAAAAATTTCAAAAAAAAAATCTTAATATTATGGTAGATATGTCAAATTTAAGACAAAACCTAAAATAGAAATATTTCTCTCAAAAATGATCATAAAACCTTGATTTTTTTTATTGTGACTTTCTTGAAATATTCTCCAACTCTATAAAGCAAGTTGTATAAAAATTGGCAACACATTGCAAGATATAATTGATTCTCTAAAATTAGTGTTTCATCCACAATATTTTACCAAATCGATGCTCTGATACCACTTGTTAGGATCCACACTTGTAATATTTGAAATATGTGTAATATAATTCAAATCAACACAACAAAATAGATTTTGGTGGGCTAAGATGCACAAATATTCAATATATGTAGAAATATAAAATACCCTTATGGTAGGGTGACACCATACAATACTCCTTTAAAAAGGAATAACTCCATAATTCTAGTTCAAGGGAGACACCTTCAATATCCTTCTATAAAATATAAGACTCAAAAATTACTCGATTGATATCCCTTGCAATGATATTCATCTCTTATATATATTAATATACCTCTAATAACTAACAATGGATGGGTAACCTCCTAATCCCAATGTAAGCTAACCATTACCCAATTTACTATTTCCAAAAGTTTCTCTTTTATCCTAATAAATTGGACCCATATAGATAACTAGGTGTAATGTGTGACACATGTTGACATCTTCATCAACCTGTATATTAATATATCATATCCCTAGGTACATAGCATTTTTTTATGATCTTTACTTGTAGTAATAGAATTATGCAAAATATAATGTAGATAAATACAACAAAATATATATTTGTGGGATAATATGCATAAATATTCAACATATGTAGAAATAGAATAATTTCCATTAAGGTATGGTAACACCATACAATACTCCTTTTGGAAGGAATTACTCAATGATTTCACTTCAAAGGGAACACCTCCAATATCTATCTACTAAATAGAAAAATCACCAATTAATTGATTTATATCCTTTACAATGATATTAATCTCCTATATAGAGACTTATAATAACTAAAAATTAGGTAACCTCATAATCCCAACATAGGTTGACCATTATCTAATGTATTATTTACAAAATTTACTCATTTATTTTAATATATTGGACTCATATAACTAACTAAATGGGATGTGTGACATAGGTTGGCATCTCCATCAACCCATATACATTAATATATGTTAGAATATGTGTTACTTTTTATAATCATGATGATTTAATCCATGTTCCATCTCAAGTAGTGTAGCTAATAATGACTCCCTAGACCTTCTCTACATGGGACTTAATATCATAAGGAAGATTAATTCAAAATAGTCTTATGGCCATAAGCACATCCTCACTGCTATTAAATACTTCATTAAATGGGTGGAATCCATCCCTCTCACTTATGTAATTAGAAATCAAATTTCCAAGTTCATCCTTAACCATCTCCTATGTCATTATGGCGTTCCATCCACCATTTTTTATAGATAATGGTAAGTAATTCAAAAATAAGGATGTCAAAGACCTATATACTCAGTTCCATATCATACACCATTGGTCCACTACTCAATATATGTATGGAAATGGCCAATTTGAGGCATATAATAAAATCATTATCAAGATCCTCAAAAAGAGAGACAATGATGTTGGCTATGATTAGAATTTCCAACTCTATCCTAACTTGTGTGATTACAAAACCAATTCACACACCCATAGGAGCCACCCCATATTCACTAGTCTTTGGATATGAATACATCCTCCCTATTGAGATTAAAGTACCGTATTTACACATCTCATTATAGGATATCATCTATGATTTGGAATATCAAGTCATACAACTATAAGAGATGGAAATTTTGGGTGAGAAATGACTATCCACACTCAATCACCTTAAGGTTTATTGGAACTAATTAAACTATAATATGATAAACACATTATATCATGATAATTTTTATTTGAAAACCTAGATTTAAAATAAAATCAAATAAATACCAACATTGATCATGAGAATAGATTAAAATTTGAACCTAATTGACTAAGCACCTACATCATTACTACTAAATATGGCTCACAACCTTACAATTTTGCTATATAATAGGGTAGAAACTTGATGATCCCATGAATATCATGAATCTCAAGCATTATAAACTTGATAATCAATCATTTTATATGATTACCCTTATCCTATATGGAAAGTTTCACTTCACTCTATTCATATATATCCTTAGCCATATCGTTAACCACACATTCCATATTCTCATTCTAACGTTGGTAATGACCTAAAAGAATTATACACCATATCATGGTTTAAATGAGTAGGTCCCCATATAATATTTAAAATAGGATATCAAGACAAAACACAAGTAAAACATTTATATAGGTTATGTAGTCCTTGAAGAGCTCTCACTAGCTCCATCCATCCACTTTTCTTCCATTCCATATCAAATTTCCTCCATGTTTCTAGATTCAGTTTTCCTTTTGATAGTAGAACTTGTACATGTATATTCATAAAATACTCAAAAACCCAAAAAATACCTAAAAATATCGTAAAATATAAAAAACCCTTAAAATTTTAAAAACCATAAAATCCCAAAAAGAAATATAAAACCATAAAATAAAATAAAAATTAACACTATCATAGTTATTTGTCATGTTCTCAGTTGGGATTCAATCCTTGATTTTTTCTAATAAAATCAATGTATTTTCATTGGAATACATCATTCCCCATCAAAATAAATTCCCATGTAAAAATCAATATACAAATATACATTATTAGATCTCAAGACTCACTCTATCCATCTAGAGGTGGACTCCATCTAGGGGGTTGTATTGATCAGGATGATGGCATTGTCTATATAAATGATTCCATTTTCCAATGGTTTGTTAAATGAAAGAGATATCTACCCTGAAGAAATAATCTACTCATATAATCCATGGAAATATTGATCCTATGACTTCCCTTAGTGACTTTACATAAACATGACCTAATCTTTATGTCATCATAATTTATTAGTTCATTTATATCTCTATCTAAAATCCCTAAACCTTTGCATCCATTGTAGTCACATCACTATATTTTCTTGATATCTCCATGGTCAATTATATCACCTTTTTCATTAGTCCTACCACCTATGTATCTCATTCCCTCTAAAGCTTTTCAATCTTGGTAGTCATTTATGTAACCTATACCATAATATGAACAACCTAAATATCCCTAGTGGTAATTTATCCCTAGTATGCTACCATTAAAACCTTAAATTTGGATATTTTTTTCTCTCTAGACATAATATCCTATCTCAAACTATCAATAAAAACTATATCCTCTAACTTCTACATCATTTTTGAAGGTCTCACCTCATCACCTCTTATACAAACTATAATTATCAGTGGTAGCATCGAATCAATATGCATAGGTTATCATAAACCTTATAACACACTAATTATCTACACATCAAAATCTAATACCAATTTTAAATATACTTCATCTTAATCATCTCCATCATACATGTCTCATTTTTAACCATCTCCCCTTACCTACTAAAATATAGCTTTTTGTCTCCTCTTTTACTCTTACCTCTGAGGTAGTCTCTACACTACATCTAAAATCCCCTCTTGTATAATCCTTAGTCTATGATTAGTTACTATCAATCTCTTAGACCTTAGTTATGCCCACCATACATCATAACCAACCACTACACTAGCATTAGTTAGCCTTTCCCTATCATCCCATGGCACTAGTTATATCAAGGTCCAATATGATATAGCACCTAGAAGGTACACCCTTAATCCCCATTATGAAATATTTTTTCACACCCTAGTGAACACGTGGCCTTAGTGAATGTCATGTTATATAGTTTGAACTATCTGTGGACCCTATCTAGCCTATATCACTCAATGATTTAGTCTCTATAGCTATTGATGTATCACTTTTTCATCATATAATCCATGTATCTTTAATCATCTATCAAATGAAACTGTATCCTCATGTAATTATAGAAATCAATTTGAGTGGGATTTATCTCATCAATCACATTTTTTTAATATAATTCAAGGTCACACATGTACCCATGCCATCCTCCTAATATAATATCCTAACTATAGATAATTTACTCTTCACTTTCTATCTTACGGTGTGTCCCTATAAGCCTCTCAACATTAATATGATCTTAGGCTTATATCTATAGTAGTGTCAATGGCCCAATTACCTAACCATAAATATACACTATCAAATGCAAATATTTTTACACTTGGGCCAACACTATAAGACCACATGTAAATACAACAACATCAACTATCATGTCACAAATTATACCTACTAGTCCCAAATGAAAGGAATCAATTGGTATTTTAAAGTGGTAATATGTCATTAAAAAGTTACATGAGTACCAATTACATATTATCTAATAGATCCTTTTAATAATAGGAATCTATATCCAATCATACCCTACAATACGATATATCACATCTATCACATATGTAAGTATCTTTAAAATTACCTCTAGTATCCAATATATCTAATAAATATAGTGCCTATTTATTTATATCCTTAGAATCCTCTAAATTTCCTCTAAGGTCACATTCATCTCAATAGTTAGGATATGGAATGTGTTGGTCTCCAAAAACCAGCAATCAACTAGTACAGTTAATACAACTCTACTAGCCTAAATTTCTAGAATTAACACAATATGGTATAATCCCATCACCTCTAGTAGTTTGAGCTCCACATAATCCATGATTTTAATAATGGCTAACTTAACCAAACTTCACTTACATACAATGATGATGAATATTTTATCCTAAAAAATGCCATGTATTGTGACCATAAATAGTTGAAACTCATCATTTTTATACATATCTATTCATGAATTTCATTCTCTTAGCCATCCATGTTTTGGTATATGCACAAATTATTAAGATTTCATAGACTTCATTATGTATACAAATATTTCACCACATCTATATAAATGTAACATTTATTAAGATTTTATGGCTATTTATGTAGATGTCAAATATTTACATAAATGTTATGGTCTTTCTCACATATGCTACCATCTGACACACCTAATACCTAACACATATATGAAACTATGTCTTGCATAAATGATAAAATTTTTTAGAGATGATAATAAATTAATGTGCAATTATCAAACCTTAAAATTTTATGCATACATAATTAATCTCTATGTATACCCTATTTTTATTGACATAAATGCCATGAGGAAAATTTTACTAATAACATCTATACTCAGTTTACCTTTATGCTACATTTATGAATATCAATGACAAATTTTCACTTAATAAAAACATACATACTACTAGTGTGCTCTCCTCTGGTCTATAGTACTATTGAACCTACTTGTTATGTTTGTTATCCAAAGGCACATAATCCATTTTACCACAAGCACTTAGAGCACAATCCAAAGATTTTTTCTAAAATATATGGGTGAAAATGAATAATTTTAACCCACTAACCCCTATTTATTTTCCCCTATATGTTAGGTGTGGATCCTAATTGTCTTCTAGGATCAGAGGTTAAAATTTTGATGTTATGGCTATCGATAATGTTGGATTAATATTGGGAACTATTGGATTGGAAAGACCTTGGAACCATATGGTTGTGCCTTACATCTTATATAGCATTCAACTTATCACAATAAAAGATAAAATAAGGTCTTATGAGTGCATTATACAAGTTATAATAAAAACCCTCTACCTTAAATAAAATATTTTTTTATGAAAAAAGTGTTTAACATGAAAATGTTTGAAAATGGTTCAGTACCAGATCATTTAAATGAGTTTAACATGGTTACTAGTCAGTTACATTCTATAAATATTTAATTTTATGGTGAAGTTAGGGCTCTCATTATTATTTATTCCTTGACTAAAATATGGAATATATTGGTAATGAAAGTAAGCAAATTTGTGTGTAACAATTCCAAACTAAAGTTTGAAGATGTGATGGGTGTTATCCTAAGCAAATAAATGCAAAGGAAAAGCATAGGTGAAACATCCATATCTAGACATGAATTAACAATGGAGAATATATTAAGGTAGAATAATAGAGGAATATTAAATCATGGAAAATGAAAAGGGGGTGTAAGATCTAAATCAAGAGGCAAGAAAGAATGTTAGGTTTGTGGAAAACTATGACACACAAAGAAAGAGTGTTAGTTTTGAAAGGATAAATTAGGTAAGTACCAATAAGAAGGTAATAGAGAATTAAATGTAGTAGGTGATGTACTAAAATATGCTCTTATAATTTCTTTGGATAATATTTTTGAATTTAGGTTTTAGATTCAGGTGCCTCTTTTCATGCTACCCCTCATAGACATTGTTTTATAGATTATGTTCAAGGTAATTATGGAAATGTTTACCTTGGTGATGATGAACCTTATATAATTGTTTCAAAAGGAAGTATTTAGGTTAAATTATAAAATGGAAACACCTGGGTGATGAAGGATGTTAGGCATGTTCCAAGCTTGAGAATAATCTCTGCAGGGCAGTTGGGTAGTGAGGGTTGTATGGTCACATTTACAACTAATCATGGAAGGTTAAAAATGGATATTTGGTGGTTGAAAAAGGTAAGAAAGTTGTAAATTTGTATTTTAATATAGATAATACTAATTCATCCTATGCTATAGTTGTTATAAGTAAAGACACAACTTTATGGCATTACAGATTTGGCCACATGAGTGAAAAGGGAATGAAGGCCCTACATGCAAAAGATAAACTAATAGGTATGAATAGATTAGATCTAGACTTTTATGATTATTTTGTATATGGAAAACAAAAATGTGTGAGGTTTCTTAGGGTTAGACTAGCCAAGAAGGAGTAAAATCTAGAGCTTGTGCATACGGATGTATGGGGACCAACTCAGGTATATTCAATTTGTGGTTAAAATTATTGTTACTTTTATTGATGATACAACTAGGAAGGTTTGGGTATATTTTATAAAAATGATTTTTTATGTTTTTGATACATTTAATAAATGGAAAACCTTAGTTAAAAATAAAACAAGTTTAAAACTCAAATCAGATAATGGAGGTGAGTATTATAGTAACACTTTTAATGATTACTATTCATTAAATGGAATTTGTAGATATAAAATAGCTCCAAGAACACCATAATATAATGGTGAGTTAAAAATAATGAACAAGACTATTATGGAGTGTGCTAGATGCACAAGATTGCATGTAGGTTTACCTTTATAATTTTGGGTAGATGTTATAACTACAATATTTTATCTGATAAGTAAAGGACCTTCAAGTGCTTTGGATAGTGGAATACCAAAGGAAGCATTGATTGGAAAGAAGGTAGATTATCCTTTTATAAGAGTTTTTGGTGGTGAGGCATTTTCTTATATTGACAAAGATCATAGGAATAAGTTAGAAGCTAAGTCTCAGAAATGCACATTTATTGGTTATGGAATTGATGACTTCAAATTTTTATTATGAACTATGGAAGATAAGAAAATAATCAGTAAAGATTTTGTGTTCCATGAAAACATCATGTTCAGGGACTAGTTGTAGGAAAAGAATCAAGAAGAATCCAAAAAGGAATATATAGTATTAGAATACATTATAGAAAGACATGTCCCAAAGGTTCCTAATCAAAATGTGCAATAGGAATAGGTACCTCAAACCACTGTTAGAATATCTATAAGAGTAAGTATACCACTTGATCATTTTTCTCCTTCATTATATTATTTAGTACTTACTAATGGTGGTAATCCTGAAAGCTATGAAGAAGTAGTGTAGATTAATGCCAAGGATAAGTGGGAATGATATATGGATGAGGAGTATGATGCTCTAATGGAAAACTAGACATGGGATTTGGTGGAGCTTCGCAAAGGAAAGAAGGCTTTATATAATAAGTGGGTATACAAGATAAAGGAGGAAAATATAGGTAAAAATAAATTCAAGGCTAGAATGGTGGTTAAAGGTTTTACATAAAAGAAAGGTATAGACTTTGATGAAATATTTTCTCCAGTAGTTAAAATGACTTCTATAAGAATTTTTTTAAGTCTGATAGCAGTAGAATATTTTCACCTTAAATAGTTAGATGTGAATACTACATTAATTCATGGTGACTTGGAGGAGTAAATATATATAGATCATCCATAGGGATATGAAGTCAAAGGTAAGGATAAAATGGTGTGCAAATTAAATAAGAGCTTTTATGGCTTGAAATAAGCTCTAAGACAATGGTATATCAATTTTATTAGTTTTATGATGGAACAGGGTTATTATAGATTTCATTCAGACCATTGTGTACATTTTCATTTTTTTTAAAATGGTAGCTATATTATTTTTATTTTATATGTAGATAATATGTTTGTAGATAGTTCCAACATGCACATTATTAACTTACTTAAGAAATAGTTAAGTGATAGCTTTTCTATGAAGGATCTAGGTGCAACTAAATAGATCATTGGTATGAGTATAACTATAGATAGAAAGAATAGGAAGCAAGAATTATCATAGGGAGAGTACATCAAAAAAGTGTTGAAAATATTTAATATGCAAGATGAAAAATTAATTGGGACACTTTTGGTTTCACACTTTAAATTAAAAAAGGAACAATGTCCTAAAACACAAAAAGAAAATAACTTAATGTATAAAATTCTATACTCATCAGTAGTTGGTAGTTTAATGTATGTAATGGTGTGTATGAAGTTGGACATTGCACATGTAGTGGGAGTAGTGAGTAGGTTCATGAGTGGTCCAGGATAGAAACATTGGAAGGTAGTAAAATAGATCCTTCATTACATAAGAAGGACCATATATATAATGTTAAGCTATGGTGGATTAGATGTGACATTCCAGGGATATGTTGAATCAGATATGGTAGGTGACTTGGATGGTAGCAGAAGCACTATAGGGTATGTGTTTATAATAGGTGGTACATCAGTTAGTTGGGTATCATGATTATAGAAGGTTATGGAACTTTCAACCATAGAAGCTGAGTATATTGCTGCTATAGAAGTAAGCAAGGAAATAATTTGGTTATAGAGGTTAATGGAATAATTGGGACATATTCAAGAAATATGGACTCTATATAGTGATAGTCAAAGTGCAATCCATCTAGCTAAAAACTCAAATTTTCACTCCAAAACAAAACATATTCAGTTGTGGTATCATTTCATTCGTTCAGTGATAGAGGAAGAGAAACTAAAATTGGAGAAGATACATACTAGTAAAAATCCTATAGATATGATTACCAAGGTAGTTACAAGAGAGAAGCTAAAGATTTGTTCATCTTCAAATGGTCATCATAGATGATAATTAAATTACAAAACTTGTCTAGGTTTAGATAGTATAGTGGATACAGTAGCAGTGGAGTTGTTGCAATTAGTCTCCAAGTGGGAGATTGTTAAGTGTGGATCCTAATTATCTTTTAGGATCAGAGGTTAAAATTTCGATGTCATTTGAGCTAGGTTTGGATCCCATTCTTTATATCCTTGATGGCACAATGGGTTGCAAGGGGAAACCCCCCTTAAAATTTTTGGGGTGTATTATCCCCCTTGAACCCTAGAAGGAGGGGAACATCCCCCCAAACCCCATAAGGGGGGTTCCCCCCTTGAAACCCACCATGCCATTAGGGATACAAATATTGGAGCCATCCCCCCTAGACCTCACAAGGGGGATTCCCCCCTTGCAACCCACTGTGCCGTCAGGGATATAAAGAATGAGATCAAAACCTAGCTAAAATAACATCAAAATTTTAACCTTTGATCCTAGAAGATAGTTAAGCTCCACACCTAACACTATATTTACCCTTTATGTCCATTTTTCACCTGATGAGATTCAATTCCACCTACTTTACTGATTTCTCCTCTTTTTTCCAAACTTCATAATTTTCCCTCTTTTATTCCTACTCAAACTTATTCTTCATTTTTAGGGCTTATTTATATCATTTATTATTTATGTAATCCCTTGATATGGCATCATATCCTCATCACCTATCATCTAGGGAATCTTCATGTGATCTTTCTTATGGTTTTATTGAGACTTGTACTACTAATAAATTTCTATTTTCATTAAATCACTTGGGATATCCTTGCATGCCCTTTTTTTTATTTTGGATTATTCATTATTTGAAAAAAATATTTACTCTATCAGTGTCTTGTAATTCCCTTTTAAAAAGGGTAAAAATGTAGACACATCATTTATGCTAGCCTAGTATCACAACTAATAATTGTCATCACTATACACTAATACACATGTGAGACCCTAATTACTTCCATCATTTTGTATTATTGATTCAGTTAAAAATTTTCATTTTGAATATCAATATCATATCCTTAATCACATTATTACAACATATCATAATCTTAATTTTGTTTGATGAAACCTTAATCAATTCATCATTATTATACATCATCCTTAGTCAATTAATCAAATTATTCAATTGTACAATTAAAACTTGAAAAATACCATAAATTTAAAATCAAAATTATTTAATTAACAAATCTTGTGAATTTAGTTAATTATTCTTAATAAAAAATCCATGGAAATATAATTTTCATAATTATTTAAAAATTAAAAATCAAATAGTCATCTCAAATAGGTCACATCATCTAATCAATACAAATCCCTATGTCAATCAATAAATTCCTATGCAACCTACAAAGTCCAAGGCAAGGAACAATAAGTGAAATTTAACCACTCTTCTCAAATCCAATTCTTTAAAAACTCAACTTCTCATTTCTATTCCTCAACCTCCCTCATTCAATGAGGAAGAGGACTCATTCTCCATCCTTGATCTTAGATCAATATCAATCACTCACATTCACCTTAAAAAACTATAAATAATAACTAACCTCGCCACTTCTAATAATCTCACTTACCCTATCAACACTAAACCTAATTGAGTTACTAAATTAATCATCCAAGCCATCTAAAATCAATCTAATATTCTAGTTGATAAGGTGAGGTAGTGCCCATTTCATCACGTGGTCTCCACAATAATGTAACTAAATTTATAAATTAATTGAGAACATCCAAGTATCAAGAGGGTCACTTTATATAATTTATAGGTGAAGGAATCACTTACATACCCCTCTTTTCTCATTCGAGATATTCATTGCAAGATTGTTTTAGCATGGAAGTTGTAGTTTTATTTTATTTGTAAAACTTGTGCCTTTTATAACAACTTGTGTGTATACATCCTCAACATAATGGATTCTATATAAACAAATATTATGACTATCATATATCTATCATATATTATACAAATGAGTGTTATATTCTAAGTCATAAGATTCAAGATATTATCAATGACAATACTATTGAGTTAAGCACAACTACAAAAGAAGATAGACCTGAGAAAAATGAAAACGTAAATTTGAAAATATTTAGTAATCTATTTCCAAACCATGTAACAATAAAAACTAAGGAAAATTTAGAGGTAAACTATTCTTACAATGTATATCCTCGTCTTTAAACATATGATAATCCAATTTATGGTATTATTGGTACAGTTATAGGTGCATCAAGACCATGTCTTATGATCATATTTGATGATAGTGAGATTTTATATGATGATTTAGATAGACATGAATAATTTATTCAAGCTTATATCAACAAAAAGCCCCATACACAATGTCATGATTGACAATGGGTCAAGTGAAAATACATGTATAATGACACTTCTTCACACTCTTGTGGACAAGATATATAAAGGTGGTTAAAGCATTTGATAGAAGTATAAAGAATAATATTGGGCATATAGTCATACCTTTCCAAGTTAGTTTAATAATGATGGTTACTTCATTATTAGACTTACCAAGCATAGGGGTCTTTTATTTGTTATTAGGACACCCTTGGATATATAATCTCCACACAGTTCCATCTATATCACATAGATGTCTCAAATATATAAATTGTAATACTATGGTCAAATTTTTATACACTTAATATGAATACCCAATATATTCAATGGTATTTACTCCTCCTACCCCACCACCACCATTATAGTTTGTTATAACACCTATTCAAGAGCATAGTGTAGAGACAACTGTTCCACATATTCAAGATATTTTTATACAACTAGTTTGAAAGAGATTAGTAAACCCTCCTAGACATAAATATTCACATCAAATATTTATTCAAATTTAAAAGAGATCTTCACATTATATAGCACCTCCTAAGGTAGTGCGCCAAACTGTTTAGTGTGTTCCATATTGAACATAGATAGGGAAAATTTCTCCTACCATACAACAAAATTCACCAAATCTTATGCTCTCTAGAGTTACACATACTATAAAAAATTCTATGCAATGATCAAGACAATTACATTATAGCACTATATTCCTTTTCAAATTCTTATTCATCCATATGTAGCATTTTTAATTAGTGTAAATCCACCCTACAATTATCTGATATAGGAACACACTATGCTTCCCCCATTGATGGGATCATTGGTGAGGTTATTTTTTCTCTCTTAGAACATGTAAAAAATATAAAAGCATTAACATATTTTAACAATAAAAAAACATTCAAATATTTCAAAAATATAGAAGGCATTCAAAATATTCTAAAAAAATAGGACCTGAAGTATAACATGAGTTGCTAGCTTACTTATTTGCATATGTTATTTATCACATGTTATTATAAAGAGAATATTATTTTTCATACACATGCATTTCATGAGGTATATGAGTCTGATATAGGAAATACATATTATACATGGATATCTAGATGTTTGGCTCCCTTCCACCTAATGGTCATGGTGTTATGTTGGGGTCATATTATTCTACAAGTTACATTATCACATGTTATATCTATCTATGACCTCTCTATGATGTTAAGGTACATATCTCACAAAATTATTATTTATTACTCATATATTAAATTATGTTACATTAATATGTTAATTTTTTATGGTGTGACATTAATACATATCGATAGTCTAGACTAGGTTTCACTTGCTCCATATTGATTCGATGTTGTTACTTTGATTTATTATATGATAGACATTACTTGCTTATTTTGTGTGGCCACTTTTCCCTCTGTGTGACCTCTTTATGTCTCTTGTTTATGACATTATTATGTCCTCTGTATGTGGCCCTTGGCCTTATTTTTTGTGACATGTTCATGTAATTTATATGTGGCCCTTGGCCTTATGACTGACATTATGTGTTCTATTTTTTGTGCTTGTTGAGTTTTATTAGTGATTCCATGATCCATATTATGCACATTCACTACATATTCTAGTGAAAATATGGTTAATTTATTGTGTGCCCTTTGAATTATATTGGTCCATGCACATATATAATTTTTTAAACTAGAAAATCATAATATTAGTCAATGAGCATATACACTACAATACAGTTTACAAATTCAAGAGAAAATGTTTGTTATTTCACTTCAAATATATTATTACTATGATCATTATCAAGGCATGAATATTATTCATTCTCTTTTGATCATGAAATTATAATATATATCCATCTATAGTGATGTGATTAGTTATGTTATAGGTAATATATGTTGTAGTCTAGTGACACTCAAAGGCCATTGAATTACTTATAGTAAACCTATTATGTGGTTCCACCTTTTGTTACATGTAATCTATGTTTTATCTTAGTGAAACTCAATAGTATTAGCATAAATTATATAAAAATCATCATGGATCCACCTTATTTTATATTTGTAAATATGGACATTTCTCCCCATTCATGATATTTGGAACATGCATCTTTCCAACTAAATGTCTTGACTAGTTATTCAAAATTTGGGCCTTGATCACTCTCAATTTTTCAATGGTTAAATACAATGAACCATATCTTCAAGTACTTCAACAAGGGGAAAAATTTATCCAATTTTGTTACAGGTTATAAGGAAATATGATTTCATCTTATTACATGTGTACTTCATCCTTTCAATTTCAAATTTCATAGTTTCATATTTTTCAATTTTCATATATGAATAATGACTGCTTAATGTTTTAGGGTTTGATAAAATGAGTGACGTATATAATTAGAGTTTCCTATTAAATACAAAGTGTGATTCACACAATTAGGTTTATATTTCTCCTTTAATCTATAAATTTCATTACTAGAATACATTTGGGGAAAATGTAGACACCTAAATCTAGTCATAGGTACTTGACAATGTAAATTACTTACATATATTAAACCACTTGACTTGTGCCCAAATACCTAACTCTTTTTCTCCATTCCTCTAGATATCTATTTATATACAGACTTTACCCCTCTTTTCATCATAACTAATAAATAATTTAATGTTAAATCTGCATTATATTATTCTCATACTACTACCAACCTCAAGATAATTGTCCATAATTTTATTGGATAGGTCTACAATAGGTAGACATATCTACTATTATGGACCTATCCACCTAGAGTGGCCTTTTACCCATGTCATTTACTAGCTAATTTCAAAAAGTATAAATATTTATTTGGGTCATTATGTACATGTCACAAGTCATCCAAAGGAAATTCTTCAAAAGTTTCACTATAAATACAAATCAAAGTTCATTATTAAGGGAATTGATATTTATTGGAATATATATTTTACACTATTGCACATTGATAAAATTAACCCTATTATTTCAAAATTCAAGATCAATTATTAGTAGTAGTCTAAAATCAAGTATTAATAATTTCAAATAAAGTAAAGAGATAATATTTCCAAGTATCAAATCCAAATTTATATCTACATACATATAGTTAATGAGCACAATCACACTATATGGGAGACCCACATGTTTATTGATTCCATCCTAAGAGTATCTGTATACGTAGTTAGTGGTCAATCATTAATTTGGCTGATTGGGGTCAATTTGGCCCATTACACTCCCCATTTATTTTGTAAGTTTCTATATCTTACAAGCATCCCAGGGTTTCTAAGGAAAAGAGAAGGAAAATAGAGGTTTATATGTGGAATCTACATAATCATAATTTCTCAACCCTCTTAGTAGACATAAGTGTAGGTAGTAAGGCAATTTTAGTTTCTTCATAGTCAAATAAGAAAAATTTAAAATCAATGGACATGCCCAGCCTACATTATTTTACATGGAGCACAAACATGTTTATAAATATCCACATATATTTATTTTAAACCTAATATTTAAGAGTCCTATTTTATCCTAATTTTCACTATCAAGTATCTATTATACTCAACTAAAAACTAGAAAATTTAAGTATCTCATTATTGGTTTGACTTATTATTTTTAGGATATGTCCCTTATTAATCAATTTCAATTATCAATTATGTTCTACATTTAAATTTATGTTTAAATGTCACTAATTATTATATAAATAAATATTTCAACATTTTATACCTTTTAAACCCTATTAGATCAAAAATAGGGTAAAACAACCCTTACATTATTTTATTTAACCCCTTAAATGGTTTAGACTTGATATCTTCAATATTCATGTCTTTTAGGATCCCCACTCTTTTCTCATACCATCCCTTAGGTGCATGTGCCCTAAAAATAACAAATCACTTCTTGTAATTAGCAAATTATCCACAAATAACTTGTGTATATGAACTATTAGTCATTTAATGAATCTACTCTAAGTTCATCTAGAAATATGGTCTTGATTGCATCAAAGCTTTTTCACTCTTGTATTTCTTAAATAGTTACAAATGAATCAAGATTAGTCTCAACCCTATATTTAATGGTTCTTATCCATAATCATCAATTTATTTAAAACTTTTTAACTTATCCACCATCTACTTGATTAGTTTTTAAATCCATAAACTAATTTCTTTTGTTGGTTTAATAATCCAAGGCTATAAATTTTTTGAAAATGTACACCTCAATTCTTCATTTCATGATTTGTATAAATCTTTCTTTATCAATGGTATAGATTCACTAGTTATTTTTTCTTTGTGATGAAAAAAGTTTAGATTATCCTACCAATATTCTCTCTATTAGTGCAATTTTATAAAACAACATTGGATACTTTCTTTTACAAATCAGTTAGCCAAAGTTGAAATGGTGCCACCAAATGTTGATATTAGGTATAGATTTATATGAGTTCATGAGAAATTTATTATAGTTGATACTAAAAAGGGGTGAGTATTTTGGGACTTAAATGTATTATGTAATTAGATAATTAAAATATTAAAACTTAATTTGGTCTATACTTAATGCATATAACACAAAACACATATCTTTCCTAAACCATCTCTTTATTCATATATCAATACTCCATTAGGATACCACTTATACTCTTTATTTACATACCTACGTTATCTCTATTATAATATCTTTTTATACCTATTTATATCATACTCAAGTATTCACTATTGAATTTTATACAGTTATATCCTCTTATACATGCTTAGTTTCTTATTTAAACATTACCTCTTATTTACATATTAAAATTATGTGGTATATATACAAATTTAATACCTTTTCCTAACCAATGGGAATCTATATATGACATGTCTCCTCTTCAATTAGTTCCTTTGAATA
This sequence comes from Torreya grandis, assembly GCA_037957365.1. Lineage (NCBI taxonomy): Eukaryota > Viridiplantae > Streptophyta > Pinopsida > Cupressales > Taxaceae > Torreya > Torreya grandis. The sequence continues at coordinate 2,148,939 of JARHVA010003048.1, read as the reverse complement.
TACCATGAAGTTTGTTATAATGCCATGGAGTACATATTTAACATAAAATCTACAACTTTTTTTTTATAGATAATTAAGTAGTTCACGTTAAGTCTAGTTAGAGATAATGTAGTGTAGAGCTTAGTATTGAGTAGAGTTACTTATAATATGAATTATTAAAATAAAATAAGTAGGTGTGATTATTCACATTAAAAATAACTCAAATATTTCCTACTATAACCTCACTTATTCATAAAAGCATAAATAGAAAATCATTTGCAATTTTGTAGATTTCTTTACTCTATACTTTCAATCTATTCACTCTATTATTAATCTTCTATAATCTATTAAAAGTAATTATATACTATATTTTTTAGATACTAATAATCAAAAGGGTTTTAAAATATCCCATAACCTAAAAAAAATGGATAAGAATCAAATGAGGAACACCAACAATGATTAAACCATAACTAACTTCTTATTAGGAAGCCTATAAAAACCTGCACAAAACCATCCTAGATATAGTCAACCTAGATAGACTTTTAAAAAAAAATAGAACAATATTATACCATACTAGGCCTACCATCTCTCCAAAAAATCAAGGACAAATTCCTTTGGTCTTGTTAGTCTTTGTGATGCTATAAAATTCTAAGTTCTTACTTACCTCCTTATTTAACATGTTACCTCTTATTATTTTACTTGGGCCATCCATGTTTTCATCCTTAGTTGATTCTTATGGAACTCATTAGACTCAACCATTTTTTCCTTCTTTCTATTCTGATCCACCTCCTTGCATTATTTCAAATTTTATTTTATTGTTTTTAAAACTCATGTTCTTCTTTGAACTCATCTTAAATCTTGGGGTTTAACATGTTAACCATACAACCAACACCTAATATATTCAAGATAACCTATCTAATAAATTTAATTTAATTTATAATATATTTAATATCCTTTGCTTGAAGCTTTAGTCTCAGCTCAAAAAAATAGCATGTCCTTCAAATTCTTGCTAGACCCCTACTCCCCAACCATTTTCTCTCATTGCTTAACCACCTTCTTTCCATATTTTATATGAATAGTTAGGGACCCTATATATATTTCTTCATAACCTAGAAAATCTACTTTCTCCATTATTTTTGTATTTAGAAAATTTAGGGGCTCATTTCTGACATCCAATAGGGCTTTGACCATTATTTTTTTTAGTTTGGGATCTTCTTCATCATCTGATTCTATCAATCTCCTTTTCACCCTATTTAATCTATTCATATTCTTTTCCTATAAATTTTGGCGTAACATATTATTTTAATCCTTAGACTCCACCTTGGAGTCATAAACAACATCACCATACCAAGCCTTCTCAATTTCCTTGGGACCCGTCTCCTCTTTAACATCTAACCGATTACCAATCACCGACTTAGCCTATGTAAATAATAGGATAATGAAATTAGAAATTTCATTTTGATAAGACTTCACCTTGCATTCTTAATTCCTTAGTAATAAAAATGGAATATTAATAACATAGTTATTTGTAAAGTGGTTAAGCAAAAAGAAGTGGTGTGAATGCACCAACCTTCTCTTCCCCTCTAAAGTCAAATACCTCATAACTTGTAAACATACTTATAACTAGGGATAAGGAATGTTTTCTGTCAAAAATCCCTTTTTCACCTTATTTTTTAATTATTCATGTTTGTACAAAAAATATATCAACTTAGGCCTATGACATTTATCCTTTAAATCCTTTATGCCATCTAAATACATGTGTTAGCACAGAAATGATCTCCTTAGAAATGTGTATCATGAAACCTCTCATCCTTACAACCCTATTTTTCTAAGATATTATAAAATTTATTGACAATTTGGGATCATGGCCTACAATGCACTCCATGTACATAGTGAGGCCACCTCTACATAATATTTTCCAAATGGATTTGTTTTTACATCAACACATGATATGGTCTAAATCATATATGGATCTCCCCCCATCTTCTCAGATCTATAAATTATCTTGGAATCCATAATGCAAAAATATTTAATTCATTACATAACTCTTAAATTAGGATTGAAACCAATGTAAAACTTAATATTCATGAAAATTATTACCGTGAACCTCTAAATCAAGTTATCATTATCCCCTAAAATATTAATGATGGCCCAACTTTTAAAATTTATGTGTCAATCATATGAAATGAATCTCCCCCATAAATTTGGGATTAAATGCTTAACTTTCAAGATAATATTCATTTCAAAGTATAACATGGTTAATTATGAGAAACATTTTATTTAAACCCCAACTTATTAATATTTTTCTGTGGGAGTTCCTCTAATGAGACCTTTTAAAAAAAAATTACCCACACATCCAAATTTTCCATGTAGTTTACACACCCATTTTCCTCCTGATGCTTGATTTGAACTTCTTGGAAATTATTGAGAAGGTTTATTTCATATATTATTTAATTTTTGATGGCCTAAGAATGAAAATATTTACCTAAATACATCTTATAATGTTCAAAAAATCACCTTTTATAATCAAATTATGAATCTTTTATCCAACTACCATCTGAATTCCCCATAGAGACACTCTAGATTTAGCCACATGATTGGTTTGGGTTCCCATCCTACCAAAAAAATACCATAATAAAATATTTCTAGTATATAATATTCATTCCTCCTCCAAGATGGCCTTAGGTTCCTCTTAGCCACACCATCAAAATTGATCTTGAACCACCATTTAGGAAATTTAGACCACTTGAAAATATTCATGTCCTTATATTATTGTAGGCCCAAGCCTTAGGATGTACACATTTTAGAGAGAAATATTATGATGGATAGCCTCCCTAATCCTAGATTTTTTTTGAAAGAGAAGGCCAACCAATTTTCTTTAATATCCCCATAAATAATAAACATTATTGATTTTAGGCTACCGCATTTATCCTTGAAAATTTGGAAATTCTATACTCTATAATATTTTATCTCACTCTACTTATGGCTATTTTATTCTCTTCGTGATATATTTATTATATTAAAATGTTTTAATATAAATATCAACCATAACCTTTATAAATCAATGTCATGTCTATGTAAGACATGCCTTTTCTTCATGCATGTTGCCTTATGTTACCATAGAGATCCAGTCCATACCATGTTTCCTAGATTGGTAGAAGCCTTTGTCTCATCCTTGAGATAGCTTATAAAATTATTTATAGGTACCTAAATTAATTCAACATACTTAATGCCAAAAAATTGCTAACAATTTTTTTTTAAATGTGTATCCCCTATTCTTGGGTAGATATTTATCATACATGTTCATCTTTGTTGTAGAGAAATTTTCCCATTGACATCTAAGAACTTGTGTTCTAGCACAATATTCTCTTTGGCCACTATCACCACCTTTTTTTAGGATAATTAATTCTCTAGTATTTATAAGTATGCTTCAATCCCTTGGATTTGAATCTCCATTTTCTCCATTTGAGTATTCAAAAAAGTTACATAGTCCTCCATGTCTTCATAAATAAGTATGTGTTGATAATATTTTTCCTTTTTTTCTCACATACTTATATATTTATCTTGCTCTTCCTTAGATGGAAAATTTTGAGTACCAAAGATATCAGAGGTAATGCTTAGTTTTCTCTCTATCTCCTATGATTATTTCTTCTTGTCTTGAGTCCATATGGACCAACTAATGTAGTAGTAAAAGTAGGTAGTTGCATCTCCCATGGATTTTTATAGTTTCTCTTATTTCTATTTAGAATCATTATTTTTGAATTTATTTTCCTTTAGTATGGGTCTAGACATCTCTTCCTCATGCACTGATCTAGATTTTACTATGATTAGGCACTTATCCACTATATATCCTACATGGCTAATGAAATTTTATAAAGTTTACTCTAGTTTTTTTATCTATTAACCATGTTACATCTAGATCATATTGTGGCCTAGATATGGTTAAGGTAGTGAGACATTTTTTTTATACCTTATTCTATGTTTAAATGTTGTGTCATCTAGTCTACCTTTGTACTTTGGATAATAGTCTTTCCAATTAACTCTTGTTAGTGTACATTTTTCACCATAGGTTTTTACTACACTTATATTATTCATTGTGCTTAGGAGGATATTTGGTTATTTAGGATGATTTATGAAGTCATATATTTACACACCCACATGTGGAAATTATGATCAAATGGGTTGGTGAGTATGCCTTGTCATTCACCAACCAATGTTGACTTATCTCTAGCACATGGGATTAATATTCACTTCACAACTGACCCTTATTCACATTGCCAAATGGGTATGGATTCATGCCTCTTTTCAGCCTATTTAATGGCATGTTATCCTTTGTATTTTGTGAGGTGTGAGAGATATTGATCTTGTGTGGATTAATGTAATTTTGGGTTTTGATCATATCTCTTGTCTTGTGCAATATTCTTGCTTTGTGATATCACCTTACTTTAGCTTCATTGTGGTGTGCACTAGATTTATCTCATGTGATCATTCAACCATTAAATTCAGATTATCAAAATTGGGACTAACTCTGATATGGTATTAGAGCCATCTTAGTAATCATATGTCTTGTTTTATGCAATAATATTTATTTTAAAATCTTAAAATTATTTATATGTGGCTTATTTGCCCACAAAACCATAGTTGTCTTGGTTTTTATTTTGGTTTATAAGCTATGTCTTGTCTATCTTGAAAAATTCACATGTAGGCTAACTTACCAACATAGAAGTTGAATATTAGAGAGGAGAGGTCATTTCTTGGCAAAACCACCATGCCACCCATCTAAAACTACCTGCATTTGAGCAAGGGTTTTCATTTTCAAACAAACTTGCAGGTTCTGGGGGATTTAAATGTGGGTCTATTATATTTTTTATTGATTAAGGATTACTCTTTGAATCCTATCTCCCTCCACACTATCATCCATGTATCACATGTTGTAAGTCCCAAACCACCTCACCAACCACCCAAAACCACCATGCCAACCAGTTGAAACTACTTATTTTTGTGTAAAAACCTATTTTTTACACCCCATAGTCTTCTCCTACCCTCAAACCTTCCTTCCATGCATATATATGGCAAAAACCACCTTTTTTAATGTAAAAACTACATTTTTCAAAAAATGTGTTTTTTAAAACCAGATTGGCTTTTAATTCATGATTTTATGTATTTATGAGTGGATTTGGTCATTTAAGTGGCAGTTTCTAATTGGGAAAGTGTTTTTGTCACTTTTGCAACATGAATAATGTTTTAAGTCATATTCAAAATCACTTTCTTGACTTACATTATTAAATTTTTAGAAAAAATGTGGAGACTATTGTAAGAGTGGGATTTATTTTTTATTCTTTCTAATAAAACAATATAAGATTATGGATGGGTCATTATCTCATGTAAGATTTAAATGTTCTTTTTAATAAAAAAAATGAATTGTAAACATTTTTTTAATTATATTAATATTAAAACTCTATTTTATTATGATCTCATTAAAATATGGGAAATGGTGATTTCTTAAAACCTCTCATATTTTTGCTAGATGAAGATCAAAGGGTGAGGTCTAGTTTGGCAGGTGACCAAAACCCCTCACATCTAGAACATTTATTTTATCTCTATTTCTCACTATTTGTACTAGTATTCTTTGGATGCATTTTCAATGGATCATAATGTCCTCCCTATTTCTAAAAATCATCTTTTTCAACACTTGCACTAATTGCTTTAGACACACTATCAGTTGAGTCTGACATCTTCTGAGAGTAAATTTAAAAAATTTGGGATGGGGGTTCACCATTTCATAATGTAGGGGGGGTTAACTTTATTATTTTTAGTCACTTTAAATTCTATTTGAATTTTATATTTTCTGTAACTACTATAACTTGCACTACTACAACTTATTTTTTGTAATAAAATGGATTCAAGTTCAATTAGCCCACTAACTCTTTTTAACTATCATTAATGGAAAATCAAGATGACAATCATTCTAAGGAGTAAGGGTTTGTATAGGATAACCATGAGTGATAAAACTAAACCTAGCATAGATACAGAGATAGTTAAGTGGTATAATTGTAGTGATTAAGCATATGGGTTATTATGTCTCTTGGTCTCCTTTTTCACATAGAATATGCTAAGACTCCAATGAAGTTTGGACCATTTTTTAATCACTATTTTGGAATCTTGATGTAATAAGAGGTCACTATATACACATAATATTTTTAACTTTTATCAAATACTGATGCTTTATACCTTACAAGAACCCATCGTGACTCAATCTCTTTGAGTGCATGGATTAATGGGTGCATAGGGAAAGGGGTGGGTATACCTTTGGTTATTCATAATATTAGTGTCCTTTATTAGCTCATTATTACCAATCCATTCATCTCTTAAAACCTTTCCCTAATCTATTTCTCCTCCATTGCATATTCATCTAGTCTTTTCCTCTTTTTATCCTTATTCTCCTTGTTTGATACCCTTTTTACCTTCTCAACAAACTAGGTCAACATAGTCGACCTAGTGTAGTTTAGGGTCACTTTATCTCTTTAGGTTTATTATCCTTCTAGCTAACCTAGCATAGACTTTAGGCATTAGCTCGAAAATGTGCTAGGTCAACTGGGTCGACCTAGCATAGCTGACATTTCTAAATGATTTTAGGTTTAGTTATGCCTATAAATACAAGGTTATTTTGGTCATTATTATAATATGAAATCAAGATTTATTATTCACTCATGCTTCTTCACAATCTACTCTTCCACCATTCTACTTGGGGAATCTTAGCTTAGGTTTCATATTTTGGATAATTTAGTCTTATGGATAGGTCTTGGATACTTTGGCCTAAAAAAGTGATCCTTATAAACTAAAACAACCTCCTACAAAGACCCATTGGACAAGGGAGAGATTTAATCATGATAGGTTCACATTTAGGTAAGTATATTTTAACTTTTTTCTCCTCTCTTTTAGTAGATAAAATTAGCATAAGTGTTGGCTCGAATAATATTACTCTTCATATTCTATGTATTAGGGTGTTACTCATACTTTATTTGAAGTTCCCTATACATATTTGATTGATTTGCATCTAACACCTCACATTTTGCCACAAGATTTGATGCGTACTAGAATAATTAACTTTTCTTTTTATTAGAATAGTTTACTTTACTATTTATTAACATAAGTGAAATATCAAATCATAGGACTCTTTTAGGGTGGTTGTGTGATTTTGTTAGGTTGTAGTCTTTGGAACCCATCCTATCATGATATGTTGTGATAAATGATACAAGTTATCCCCTAATCAGGTCTAGCAGATCCCCATATTGGTCATGATCCTAATTAATAAGTGTATACCCAATCATAAGTGCAAGTGTGCTCTATCTTATTTGATCTAGGATTAATTCATGTACATCATGCAATTTTGATTGCATACATTCTGGTGAACCTTATGTGAATCTAACCCTTGAGGGATTTGTTCAATTTTCTTTCCTTTATTTTTATCATTTTCGTCATGATTTCTATCATATATTTTGACATATTGGTTCAATTTTGACAACCTAGTTACATTTTTATGCATGTGAACATGCAATTAGATCAGTCAGTTTGACCCAATACAAGTTTTTAACACTTTTTTTAGACTTATAATTTAACTTATCCGGTCAACCAAGTTGACCTAGTACATTTTAAGCCACTCTATATTAGGTTCTTATACAACCTGATTAATTAGCTTGACCCAATACAAGTTTTAGTTTTTTAGACTTCTAAATTAACCTACTAGGTCGGTCAACTCAACCTAGTGCGTTTTCAGACTTCTAGTTCAGCCTACTAGCTCAACCAAGTTGACTTAGTGCATTTTTAACACTTTTTAGCAAATTTCTATATTACTTGGTCTATCAACTTGACCTAGTTTCTAGGATTTTGATAGATTTCTCCAAGGTTCTTGATCAATAATCTTCTCATTTCCATTTCTAAACCATCAAGTTCAATATTTTATTCTCTATTTCTTTCTATTTTATACTATCCTTTCAAGTTTTTAATCATCAAAACTACCACTACACAGCCAATTGGATCAACCTAGTTGACCTAGTTCTATGTTCTGTGTGTTATTTGAAACAACTAGGTTGACCTAGTTGACCTAGTAGGTCTTCTAGACCCTGTCTTTAGTAGTACTAACTTGACCCTATTTACCTATTTCTATATATTATGCATATAGTGTCTTCACTATACCTTGTTTCAAAGTTATAATTCACCCTTTATGTTAATCACATCTTTTCTTTCAGTTATTTTCATGCTTAGAATAGTTCACATAGTCTAATTAAGAGGTTTTTAATTAATATCTTAGTTTCACTATTTATATTTTATTCACACATGGCCAAATCATATAACATAAAAAATCATTTTAACATTTGAATACCTAGGCCAACCTACTTAAATTTCATCACCATGGGGGAAGCTAACTTCATGCTCTAGTCAAATATAAAGCATGGTTAATGGTATATTTTGGCTAAGCACCTGACACCCTTATAACTATGGTTTGTGGAGTGAGGGGGTAGGACCCAATACCAATATTGTATCAATGCCACTATAGTCCCTTTCATCCTAGACTCACCTCAAACCATCCATAGATTACTATATATTACCTTACAGCCAATTCCTTATCATTTAAAATTATTCTTAATAATCTAATTAATATTCTAGGTTGACCAATTAGCTATCTTTACTTTTTAAGTTGTCTTCTTTCTCTTTTCTCAATTGTGTATGTAAGAACATACATTATCCAATATTGGTGCAAGATTTTGCTTTTTGTACATAAATTGGATTGGCCAATAACAATTCAATTGACTATCTATTTACTTTCCTAGATTACCTACAAAATTATCTTCTTCTATTGCCCATCTTGTCATCAATCTTTTATTTTTTCCTATTTGCTATACTAAGTTAACCTATTTGACCTTGTACTATCATAGACCCTATTTTCTATCCCTCTTCACTATGCTAGGTTAACTTGGTTAACCTAGTATAGTCTGTAGGTCTTATTTTTACACTAGGTCAACTAGGTTGACCTAGTTCTAGTTCCTACTTTCCTTGTTTATCAACCTAATTCTTTACCTCTTCCAATTTGTATTCTATGCATTTCCCTTTGGTTATAATGAGGTCTCCTATAAAAATCATTTTGGATAGTATTAATCCATTTAGATCCTATATGGGATGTTCATTTCTCCCTTTCTTTTCTTCCCAAAAACACCCTCACTCTTGGCGTATTTATTTTCCTCCTTCATCTAAAAATTGTAGCATGGTTCAAATATTACCTCAAGATGAATTTGATGGTTCTAATCCTTTCTACACTTACCAAAAAACCTATCAAAATGTTTAAACTAATGTGGGAGTGATTGACACAAGTTTCATAACAATTACACTAACAACCCTTCTTCTAATAATCCTTCAATAGCACCAATTTGGGGAGTGCTCTTTCTAACACTAACCTACCACCTGCTACACTAACCTACCACCTAATACAACCCAATTTTTAGCCCAAGTGATTCAACAAATAAACATTGTGAAAAACTATAATAGTAATCAAATGAAGCAAATTCAAAAACACTTGATCAATGTGACTAATCAACCTCTAATCATGCATCCTCAAACTAATCCTAACTACATTTCCCTACCTCTTATAGATGCCTCAATTAATGTTATTCCTAAACCAATAATGAATAATAGGATGCTTTAAACCATTTAAAATGAGCCTTTATCTCCCTTCATTTTATCTATTGACATCAATAACATATCACCAACTATCAAATATGATGGGACTAAAGACCCTACCTTATTTCTTAAAGCCTCTAGTAATCTCTAAAAAGAGTGTATCCAAGCTAATACATTTTTTACTACTAAAATCTTAGTTAAAAATTTCATTGGTTATGTATTAGAATGGTATAATCAATTACCCCAACATTCCATTTGGCATCTTGAAGATTTGGTGAACCTTTTGGTTAAAGAGTTTTAGCACAATGATCTTCTTGAAAATTGTCTTAGCCATTTCATAAATGTAATCAATCTCCTAACAAATCAGTTCATGACTTTATTAAAAGATGGAAATCCCTATCTCATAATCATGATCATAATATGTCTGATGATAACCTATTCAAACCTTTTATTACCACTTTGTCTTCCACTCTTCAATACAAGGTTTGAACCTTTGTTCCTTAAACTCTTAATAAAGCTCTTGCCCAAACTGAACAACAAGACTTTATTATGAAGCAATTCAAACCTAATTCTAAACTTCTTAAGGGATATTTTCAAACATATAATGCTATCACTAATAACACATCTCAAACCAAACTAGGAGTTGCCAAAGATGGTATTCGTTTACCATCTCACATACCTCTTTTAGTACATCAAATGAGATAATTTTTATCACCATCTAAACCTTTTATATATCCTAAATCTCCTCCTAAGTGGTATGATCCCAATCTCTTTTGTTGGTTTCATGCTTACATTGGGCATTCTCATGAATTTTGTAGAGGGATCTCTAAATGTGTTATTTCTTACATGCTTGGTGATTCATTTGATCATGAAACCTTAATAAAAAATCATCATCAAGAATAAACTAATGCTTCTAAACAATGACAATCCTCTAAAACTTCTACATCTAATAACCAAAAATCCTCTTCCCTTAATCAATCAAATTCCAAGGATGTTTGTGTAACTGAAGCTGATTATGACCAATACTTTAACAATTCTCAATATGTCAATATGGATAAGACTAATTATCATCATAAACTAGCTCACAAAGATCCTATTACCAAGCCTAAGGAACCTTATTTAGAGGAACAATTGGTTAAAGACTACCACCATCAATATTGAATCAAAATCACTTGAGGAATAATTTCCTCCTTCTGATCCTCCAACCACATCTATTCCTCCAAAGTCTAATTTATCTTCTAAACCTCATGGCTCTTCTTCTAAATCTCATTTGAATTTTCTTGAAGAACTTAACTCTATTCCATGTAAGATTCCTCTTATGGAGTTGGTTTGCACTTCACCAAATAATCATAAATTCCTTATACAACAACTCCAAGAGATTGAAGATTGATCTTTTTGAGATGAAGAACCACCTTCTATTGATTCTCAATCAACTAACATTAATGCTATCAAATCTTTTGGGTGAATATTTTGTCAATCAGATAACTGATGAGTAAAATAGTTTTTATCAACCATAGCAAGGGAGATTGGTCAACCAAATGTGTAGGTTTCCCACATCAAAAGGGGACAAATCTCTCCTCTCATCAAGGGGAGGTTCCATATTAAATATGAGGAGCTATACACTATATATATAAGCAAAAAATAACACTTAGGGGTAGGATAACAGCATCCATCTCTCTTTTTTTAGAGATGATGTTTACAGACAAAGGAGGAAATCCTAATGAAAACACTGAAGGCACTTCTCTTCTTTCAAAAGTGATCTTGCAGGAAATAGTAGGAGTTCTTTTACGCAGTGATAAATGACTAGTAAACAATGGCGTAGTAACCAACAAACTGAGATGTAGCATAAAGTCTCCACCTCGACTGCCCAAGAGTGAAATACTAAGAATAATGGGGGCACAAAATAATCCCAAGGTCCTTTACACAGAAATAGAAAATAGACAAACACACTAAAGGCAATTGTAGACAGCACAAAGTCTTCCACAATTGGCTTCATGACACCTTGATTATTTCCACTAGTTCTACTTATTTCAATAACATGGATAATAATGCATTCAAGAAATAGACATAAGAACAATCTCCTAAAATGACACAAGCTATAATAGCACAAAGTTTGAAAGTAACCTGATTTCTCATTCAAATAAAGAAATATGTGAACAATCTGAGCTCAAGGTCCTAGTAATCACCTCTCAATTTTGGCAGAGTTTCATTTTTATAATGGAAAAGTCTCCTCTTGCATAAAGTAAGAGAATACAATATATAGTAGCCAAGAAAGGCTTGGCACTTTGTTCCATGGAATGGTCCATGCTACATTCAATGTATTGAATGCATTTTCAATTTTTTCAAAGAGGGCCATGTTAGAACAGGGTTGACGCCTTAACTGTGGCATGTTGATTTATCTCAAATGTCTTCTCCTGGGTCTGGGTCATCTAGTCTAACACCTGATAACTATGTAGCTATCTAATTTTCCTTTACTCTAAGGGAGACAAACATACCACACCTTCAATGTTTGGAAGCTCAAATATCTACTTGGTGGACTATTCTACCTACTGAAATAACTTCTACGTAGATATTTCTAGTCTTTCCCTCTTTCTTGTTGTGATTTCAGCTCCTGGGCTTTCTTTTCCCCTTCTAGCTAGCTCTTTTGGCTCCCTCTTTAATTTGTTGCTAAGTTCATTTTTAACTTTTATCCTTTTCTAGCTCTGTCTCTTCCTGGTTTTGTCTTTTCCTAGAATTTGAGCTCTTGGGGCTGAATTCCTAGCTTTGTTGGCTCCCTACATTCTTCGCTCAGTGGTTCTTCCTTTTAGCCTTTGAATGCATTTGGGTTTGTGCTCAAACCTTTAAAGATCAATGACTATTTCATAGCCATAAATTTGATAGCTATAGGGATGTCACCAAATGTCTAGATCCCAACGCTGAGTTCATGGTGCATAATCTTGACGTCTTCAGGCCCGTCACCCTCCTTGGCAATTCCTTTAGCTTTCTTTTTTGATCCTTCCTAAAGGGGAGGAATCCCTTTAGGGTCTTGAGAAAGGCCCATTTTCTATTCAATGTGAGACCTCCACAAGGATTCCTACCCTTCAGGGTTCTTTAGGTGGCCTTCGGGTGGTCTTTGGGGTCCTTTGGCTTCAATTCATTCAAACAAAATGTCTAAAAGAATTCCTTCAGACATTTTGTCGGAAGGAAATATTTCCTTCACTTTGTCTTTTTCCATCAGGATTTTGCTTTCGATCTTTTCCTTCAAACAAAAGTCTGAAGGAATTCCTTCAGACATTTTGTCTGAAAGAATTTGCCTTTGCCTTATCTACTTTTCTAAGGAAAATCTTCCCGAAGGAATTCTTATGGTTCTTTTACTTAATAATTTCCTCAGACAAAAAGTCTGAAGGAAATGTTCCTTTTTGGCCTTAGTCACTTTTTGATCCTTTGAACCCATGTTCCCTGCCCTCTACAAGGGCATTTATTCTTTCAGCTTTGGGGCAGTCCTTTGAACCAACTGTTTGAATCGACTGATTGAACCAACTTTGGTTCAATAGTTCAATAGTTCAATCATTTCATTGGTTCATCCTTTTTGTTTTGGCTAAGTCTTTTTGATCGCTTAAACCAACTTTATTGAACTAAGTTCTTCGAACCAAACTCGTTAAACTAACCATGTTGAACCTTTGAACCTTTTTTGGTTCAAGGTTTAATGGTTCAATGGTTCAATCTTCCTTCTTTTCACTAAGTATTTTGAAGCCATTGACCTTGCCGAAGTGGTTAAACTTTGAACTTTTGGTGAAGCGCTTAACTCTTTAAGCTTGCCAACGTCATTAAACCATTGAACCCATTGAACCTCTGAACCCTTGAACCATTTTGGTTTAAGGTTCATTGGTTCAATGGTTCATTCCTTTGTTTGAAGCTTGCCAATGGACCTTTTGGTTGAACCTCAGTGTTGAGCCAAGATTGAAAATACCTAAGTGTTGGGAACTTGTTTCTTTCTTTCAAAGTCCATAGAAAAAAACCTGTGAAATTCATAGAAATATGTCTATAGAACCAAGCCTACAGAGTTTGTAGAAATGAGTCCATAGAAATTATCCTATAGAGTCCATAGTTTTCTCTAAGTCTCTCGAGCTTTGAAAGAGTCCTTAGAATCTAGCCTATGGAGTCCATAGAAACATATCTATATAGTCTATAGAAATGAGCCTATGGAGTCCATAGAAATGAGCCTATGGAGTCTGTAGAAATGAGCCTGTGGAGTCTGTCAGTTGAAAAAGCTTGAAAAATGGAGAATTTGAATGCCTAGGATAATTTTGAGAAGGGAAGAAAGAATTTTGGCTTGTTGAACCAAAAATAGTTCATGTGTTGTCCCAAAAAGGAGTGATAGGTTTTGAGAACAATAGTTGGTGCCAGTTGGGGAACTTCCTTCAGTTGAAAACTTGGAACAACTAAGGGGAGTAGAAACTAGAATCTCCAGTGCCTTTAAGTATGCCATTGGGCTATGGAGTCATGCTACCCAAAAAGAAAGGTGCCAAAAATGATAACAAAAATGAAAAGCACAAAATAGAACTAAAGACTATACAAATATACATATGTATAGATGATTTTATCTGATGCATCAAGAATTGAAGCACTTTAGATGTCACCCACTATGAGACAATGAAGATGGTGTTTCATCTTGATAAACTAGTAAGAAACCATTTTCTCCCCAGAATCAGTGATGGGTGAATGGAACTCTCCACCAGGAATCACATTTTTTGTGCACTCTTTTTGGTTCTCTCTTCTTGCCCCATGGCAAAACGTGGTCTCTAATCTAAAAACCATAAATCCTTGCTCTCTTGGCAAAGAGTTCCTTTTCCTGACTTTGGCACACAGTAGTATGGTCCACTAACATAGATTGTTGTTCTTCTGGTTCAGTCCAACACATGATTTGATTGTCCCCCTCAGATACCCACCAATGGTTAGCTTTATCAGGCACACTTGGTTGAAATACTAATTTGATAGTGTACCTATTATATTTGAAATTGAGGTGAGGAACCATGAAGGTTTCAGGGATAGCTAATGAATTTACATGATTGTGAGGCTCTCTAGGTACTATAGATATATTGAAAGCATAAAAACTTTTAAGGTAGTCCCATACTAGATTGTGGTAATAGTAAAATCTTTTGCTCTTGGTTTGACATAGGTTCATCACCTGACCAACCATCAGTTCAGCATCTCCTTTAGCATGAATGAGTTTAACACCTCTGTCTTGAGCTACCTTCAACCCGAGCAGTAAAGATTCATACTCAGTAGTGTTGTTGGTGTGTCTGAACTACAACTTGTATGAAGAAGGAAAAATATCTCCTTGAGAAGATATCAACATAGTCCCATCTCCAGCACCAGTAGAAGAATTGTTGCCATTGAATTCCAAGATCCAAATATCATCAGAAGCTGATCTTCTATCAGATTTTTCTTCATTAGAGAGGGAAGATCCTTTTTCATCTATATTGTGCCCTACCAATTCTTCTAATGTCTTGTTTGAATCAATTCTTGGATTGCCAATTGTAGGACTTTCATCTACTGAAACATAAACATCTTTAGTAGATAAAAATTAATTACCCTTGCCTAAAGACTCAAACAAAATTTGAGCTTCAGGTGCTGATGTTTGAGTGACAACATATTTTGCCTCCTTTTTAGGAAGCAATCTCTGCATAATGCCTTTGACTAGGATCCTCACCTTAGATAGGTCCATGTTTAATTCTCCTCTAACATCCTTGCAAAAATTTCATCCAAGGAGGATACCGTATGAGGCTGGGATGTTAGCCACCAAGAAAGTCATCTTGATTCTCTTTTCCAAGAATGCTGAAAATGCAAATTAGGCATCTTTGATTTGACCCAGGAGTGGGACTTGCTTGTTTTCCATGGAGAAACACCTCCCAAAATTCTTAGTCAAAGTAATACCAAGTGACTCTACTACTTTGGCAGGCATGACTTTGTTAGATGCACCTGAATTTATGATACAATTGCTCAACTTGTGACCATTTATCAACAGGGAAACATAGAAAGGATCTATTTTCCCAGGGGTAGTAGGAGGAGTAATTATAAGGTTGTTTGGGATGGACATGATCCTTGGGGGATCATTAGTTACCTTATTAAAATATTTTCTTATAGGGATAGCGTTATTCTTCACACACTCAACCAACATGTCCAACTGCTCAGGGTTGGCTTGTAGGAATTCAAATTCAGACATTTAAATTTTGATTTTCTTGACATGGTCACCTATGTCAAATGCCTGAAATGGACTATGAATAGGGAAGGGGAGTTCATCTTTTTTATTTTTGGAGGGGGAAGGACTGATCTATGAAATTGAAGTTGAAGGTGAAGGCATGTTTGAGGTACTCACCTTTTTAATAGTCACCAGGTCCTTTGGCTGGAAGGGCAGAGTGGTTCCCCACTTAGCAATTGAAATTGTAGGTTGAGCTCACTATTTTATTCTTTCCTTATTATCTTGTTAGGCTAACTGGGTCTTGGACCAGGTGAACACAACCTATGATCCCTCAACTGCTTCACCTTTACTTTTAGGTTCATCCTAGTAATTTAGGAAACCAATGTTGAAGTTGCCAGCTAATTCTTCTTGGTCCTCTATGAAGAGATCAATGTCATTTTCCTGATCAAACTTAGGTTGGAAAGAGAAATCATGTTTTGTTTCTAGATATCCAACTACTGCATTAGTTAGAGGCATTTCAAGGGCAAGGTTCCTCTATGGGGGAGGAAGATGATTTGTTTGCATTTGATTCCTGGTAGCATTGCCTTGATATAACTGGTTCTGAAATGTCCTCCTTGGCATATCCTGATGAGGAGGAGCAAACATACCTTGGGCCACTTGTCTCTTCAAGGCTAATAGTTCATTTTCTAGCTTTTACACCATTTGATCAGTGGTGCTTGTAGATGAATTCTTAGAAGATGAAGAAGATTTGCCTCTGTTAGGATCTCTTCTTATCTTCCATACCAAGATGAGATCATCTTCCACCTCAGTAGCCAAATTTTGAGTAGAATAAAGGTCTATGTGGCCAGCCCATCTTAGTAGGAAACTCATTTTAGGCAGTTGTGAGTTGATGAAGAAGCATTTGAGGTTTTTAGGTGTTGGCTAAGCAATTATAGGAATCCTATTTATTAGCTTGTCAAACTTGGCAATGAAGTCCCTTATAGGTTCATGAGGTTCCTTCTTCATCTATGTGAGTTGGGCCAATAAAGCATGCACATTTTTTGTAGGTTTGAACCTAGCTTCAAATTTAGCTTAAAGAGTGTTCTAGTTAGTCATAGTCTATGCCTATAGATGGTACAACTAGTCTATAGTAGTGCCTTGTAGTGTTTCCATAAATAGCTTGACTGATATGTCCTCATACTCCACACCTATCACACCACAGGCTATGCTAAAATCTGCAATGTGTTCATCAAGATGAACTCTCCCATCACCAAAGAATTTGGGGAAATTCTTTCTTTAATTACATGGAAGCTCAGGTAGAGGTGGAGTAAGATTGAGTGGACCAAAAGAGTTACCCCAAGGGCCTTGAGCTGCCATGATTTGGTTATGTAAAAGTGGGATAAAAAATTTGGGTGGAGTATGTATAGGCAAAGCTCTTCTAATAGTATAAAAAGAAGCTCTACCTTGTGTTGGTGACTTGGTATGGGTAGGAGGAACACTCCTAGATCATTGACCTTGAAGTTGGGAAGGGAACAAATTGAAATTACCATGTTGCACCAACTCAAAAATAGGGTCAACAACACCTTGGGCTCTCTAGTTTTTGGTATAGCATGGAGCTACCAGATTGTAGAATAAAAATGGGAAATAACTAACCCTGCTTCAACTTGAAGCTTGAGGCTTCAAACTATGTGCTCTTTCCCAGCAATATGAAATGCTTTGATTTGAATAGATTGGAAAAGGACTAGAAATACTTGTCATTCCCCAATGGAGTCACCAAAAAACTGTTACATGAGGCTGAGAGGAAAATGGTAAAGCTATAATGATAATGGATAAGACATAGAGCAGAGTCACCAAAGTATATAATGGATAAGGGTAGGAACTGCTTGTCGATCCCCAGTGGAGTTGCCAAAAAATTGTTGGGTGAATATTTTATCAATCAGCTAACTGATGAGAAAAATAGGTCATATCAAAAACAACAAGGGAGATTGGTTGGCCAAATGTGTAGGTTTACCACATTAAAAGGGGACAAATATCTCCTCTCATCAAGGGGAGGTTCCCTATTAAATATGAGGAGCTATATACTATATATATATATATATAAGCAAAAAGTAACACTCAGGGGTAGGATAACACCATCCATCTCTCTTTTTTTAGAGATGATGTTTACAGACAAAGGATAAAATCCTAATGAAAACATTGAAGGCAATTCTCTTCTTTCAAAAGTGATCTTGAAATAAATAACAAGAGTTCTTTCAGGTAGTGACAAGTGACTAATAACAAAGGGCATAGTAACCAACAGACTGAGATGTAGCAAAAAGTTTCCACCTCGACTACCCAAGAGTGAAATACTAAGAATAATGGGGGCACAAAGTCACTCCAAAGTCCTTTACATAGAAATAGAAAATAGACAAACACACTAAAGGTAATTGTAGACAACACAAAGTCTTCCACAGTTGGCTTTAGGACACCTTCTTGATTATTTCCACTAGTTTTTCTTATTTCAATAAAATGGATAAGAATCAATTCAGGAAACAGACATAAGAACAATCTCATAAAATGACATAAGCTATAATAGCACAAAGTCTAAAAGTAACTTGATTTCTCATTCAAACAAAGAAATATGATGAACAATATGAGCTCAAAGTCTTAGTAATCACCTCTCAATTTTGGTAGAGTTTCACTTCTATAATGGAAAAGTCTCCTCTTACATAAAGTAAGAGAATACAATATATGGTAGCCAAGAAAGGCATGGCACTTTGTTCCATGGAATGGTCCATGCTGCATTCAATGTCTTGAATGCATTTTCAATTTTGTCAAAGAGGGCCATGCTAGAATAGGGCTACCGCCTTAACTATGGCATGTTGATTTATCTCAAATGTCTTCTCTTGGGTTTGGGTCATCTAGTCTGACACCTAATATCTGTGCAATTGTCCACTTTGCCTTTACTCTAAGGGATACAAATAGGCTATGCCTTCAATGTTTGGAAGCTCAAATATCTACTTGGTAGACTATTCCACCTATTGGAATAACTTCTACATAGATATTTCTGGTATTTCCCTCTTTCTTGTTGCAATTTGAGCTCCCAAGCTATATTTTCCCCTTATGAATGGCTCTTTTGGATCCCTCTTTAGCTGGTCACTAAGTTCATTTTTAACTTTTGTCCTTTTCCAACTCTGTCTCTTCTTGGTTTTGTCTTTTCCTAAAATTTGAGCTCTCGAGGCTGAATTCCCAGCTTTGCTAGCTCCTTGTGTTCTTCTCTCAGTGGTTCTTCCATTTAGCCTTTTGGCCTTTAAATGCATTTAGGTCCATGCTAAAACCTTTAAATATCAATGGATATTTCATTGCTATAAATTCGATGGCTACGAGGATGTCATCAGACATCTGGATCCCAACGGCTAGTTCATGGTGCATAATCTTGACGTCTTCAGGCTGTCACCCTCCTTGGTAATTCCTTCAGCTTTCTTGTTTGATCCTTTTTGAACGAGAGGAATCCCTTTGGGGTCTTGAGAAAGGCCCATTTTCTAGTCGATAAGATTCCCCCACAAGGGTACCTACCCTTTAGGGTTCTTCGGGTGGCCTTCGGGTGGTCTTTGGGGTCCTTTGGATTCAATTCCTTCAGACAAAATGTCTGAAGGAATTCCTTTAGACATTTTGTCTGAAGGAAATCTTTCCTTCACTTTGTCTTTTTCCATTAGGATTTTCCATCAGGCTTTTCCTTTAGACAAAAGTCTAAAGGAATTCCTTCAGACATTTTGTCTGAAAGAATTCACCTTTGCCTTATCTACTTTTTTGAGGAAAATCTTCTTGAAGGAATTCTTACGGTTCCTTTACTTAATAATTTCATCAAAAAAAAGTTTGAATGAAATGTTCCCTTTTAGCCTTAGTCACTTTTTCATCCTTTGAACCCATGTTCCCTTCCCTTTACAAGGGCACTTGCCTCTAGTTCACTGCCCTCTATAAGGGCATTTGTTCCTTCAGCTTTGGGGTAGTCTTTTGAACCAACCATTTGAACTGACTGATTGAACCAACTTTGGTTCAATGGTTCAATGGTTGAATCAGTTCATTGGTTCATCTTTTTTATTTTGGCTAAGTCTTTTTTTCCACTTGAACCAACTACTTTGAACCAAACTCGTTGAACCAACTATGTTGAACCTTTAAACCTTTGAACCTTTTTTGGTTCAAGGTTCAACAGTTCAACGGTTCAATCTTCATTCTTTTCACTAAGTCTTTTGAAGCCATTGAACTTACTAAAGTGGTTGAACTTTGAACTTTTGGTGAAGTGCTTAACTCTTTAAGCTTGCTAACATCGTTAAACCATTGAACCCATTGAACCTCTGAACCTTTGAACCATTTTGGTTCAAGGTTCATCGGTTCAACAGTTCATTCTTTTGTTTGAAGCGTACCAATGGACCTTTTGGTTAAACCTCAGCATTGAACCAAGCTTGAAAATGCCTAAGTGTTGGGAACTTATTTCTTTCCTACAGAGTCCATAGAAATATGTTTGTAGAACCAAGCCTACAGAGTCCATAGAAATGAGTATGTAGAAATCAGCTTGCAGAGTCTGTAGTTTTCTCTAAGTCTCTCGAGCTTTGAAAGAGTCTATAAAATCTAGCCTGTGGAGTCTATAGAAACATATCTGTAGAGTCCATAGAAATGAGCCTATGGAGTCTGTAGAAATGAGCCTATGGAGTCCATAGAAATGAGCCTGTGGAGTACATAGAAATGAGCCTGTGGAGTCCGTCAGCTAAAAAAGCTTGAAAAATGGAGAATTTGAATGCCCAGGACAATTTTGAGAAGGGAAGAAATAATTTTGGCTTGTTGAACCAAAAATATTTCATGTGTTGTCCCAAAAAGGAGTGACAAATTTTGGGGACCACAAAATCTATGTATCCATTTTCCAAGCCTTCTATTGAGTTCCTTAAAGAGGACATGACTAATGATGAAATCCTCTTTCTTTTCAATGATCCACCTCTCTTCATCCAAATGGCCATTAATACCACCCTTATTCAAAAAATTCTAGTTGATAAGGGTTATGATATTAATGTGACCTCTTTACAGCTTCTACAACAACTTGGTTATAACAAAGGTCATTCTAAACAAACCTATCTTACTTGACATGATTTTGACAAGACTAATCAAAAGCCACTTGGTTGTATATGGCTTCCCTTAACTATTAGTCCTAAGATCATTCAGACCAAACTCATGGTTCTTTATCTTATAACATACTCCTTGGTCATCATTAGACTCATCGAATGAGGATCATTACTTCTTTCAATAGTCAATGCATTAAATTTATACATAATGGAAAATTCTATAAGTATTAAGATAATCCTAACCCATTGAGTATCCAATTACCTAATACTAAATCACAATATCATGTTCCTATGATCACTAAAATTAATAATGCTCCTTTACCTAAGTTCATCAATTTGAATTATGATTTACAAGTCACTCTTACAGATTCTGATGATGATGATGAACCCAATGAATTACATCATACTTACAACATGACCAAATTACCTCCATATATTTTGGAGTGGCTTCCTCCTTCTCTTTTGACAAGGGATCATACCATTCTTCTCTTGGATGAGATTACCGATTTCCCCCTCCATACAATGCTCAAGATCCATCTTTACCTAAAGATGCTTTTACTTGCAATGATTTTAGAGTGGCTAAATTATTTTAAGATCCTCTCACCATGTTACCTTGAACATTCATTAATATTGGGATTTTTCCTTCTAAATATCCTTCTAAATCTTAAGCATGCACAATTTCTACCACATATGATGACAACTATATAATGGCCCAGGCTCAATCTAGAGACTTGGATGTCTTGCATTATCAAAAGACCTTAGCCCAAATTCATAGTTTCAATCAAGATGTTCATACCATTTCTATAGATAATAACTTAGAACTTGAGGGTTATGTGCTTCTTATTAATCTTCCTCTTATCAATTCTCCTTGGGTGGTATAGCAAATCACACCTTCCAAACCTCTAGAAGTACTTTCATATTATTTACCTCCTTTGGATCCTCCCATTGAATCTAATTCTTCTCCCATCAAGGAACCCATCCACACTCCATCTAATTCTTTTACTCCATATAATTCTACTATTGAAATCACACTTGATGCCAAGGTAACCTATATCCATCAAATACATTATGAATATGATCACCATGGTAACCAAATTTTAAATCTAGAAGTAGATGTTGAGTATTTTGGTCCTCTTCCTACTTTTCCTAGTGATGAAGATAGTTACTTTATGCCTGTGAACCTCAACTCCCCTGACAACATCATAAACTTGGAATTTTGAAACTAAAACTCCTTGCTTCAACAATTTTGTCACTAGAATTGATCCCAAAACTAATCCAATTGCATCTTTACCTAATGCACCATACGACTCTCAAGATGGTAATGCCATGCTTATTGAAGAAACAACTCAAATTGATTATGGTAATAAATCATGCCCTCAACCAATCATAAATTCCAAATAACTTTCACCCTCTGAACATGATAATTTCAACCTATTTTTTTATAAGTATTAAGAGGCATTCGCTTGGTCTTACCAAGACATTCTTGGCATTGAACCTAGATAGTGGTCCATAACATAATTACCTATCCTGATGCCAAACCTATGCATTATAATCCATGTAAATTTCCTCTTGGAGTTACCAACTTATATCATAAGGAAATCATTAAACTACTCGATGATAAATTTATTAAAACTATGGATTATTCTGAATGGGTTTCCAATATTGTTCCTATTAAAAAAAAGTCACTATGGCCATTCGTATTTGCTTTGATTTTTTCAATCTCAATCTTGCTTATCTTAAAAATAACTTTCCTTTAACTTAAATAGATGCCATTATCAATTCCATGGTTGGATATGAAATGTTATCTCTTATGGATGGATTTTTGAGATATAATCAGATTCATATAGCTCCCAAGGAGCAACATAAGACTACTTTCACCATAGAATGGGGCACCTATTGTTATGTTGAAATTCCCTTTGGTCTCAAATATACTAAGGCCACTTAACAACATGTAATGACTCATATCTTTCATGACCTCATTCATAAAATTATTAAAACATATGTGGATGATCTTATTACCAAATCCAAACACTATACAAATCATATTTCTGATCTTTCAATCATCTTTAATTGTATCATCAAATATAAAGTCTAACTTAATATTTTCAAATGTGTCTTTAGAGTTACATCTAGAAAATTATTAGGATTCTTAGTCTCTCTATGTGGCATTGATGTTTATCCAGCCAAGATTAATGTCATTATCAACATGCCTATTCCTCATTCTATTATCGATATTCATACCTATTTGGGCTAACTTGGGGTATTTAGATGATTCATTCTTGAGATGTCTTATCGAATTCACTCTATCAATTCCTTTCTCAAGAAAAATATAATTAACAAGTGGATGGTCTTACTTATGGAATTTGTTCTTCACTTCATCATGTAAAAAGCTATCAAAGGGAAACTCATAGCTAACCAACTTTCCATAGCTCCTATTTTAGCCACTTCTTCCCTTCAAGATAACCTTCTAAATGATAATATCCTTTAAATTGAAGGTCTTAATCAAGAAATTTCTATTAATGATTATTTTCATATCTTTACTATCGATCTTGAAGCTAATTAACTTGATGAATCTTCCACTTCCTATGATATTACTAAACCAAAGGTAATTATTGAAGAACCTAAAATTAATGTTGACTTACATGAGGATACTTAGACCTTTCACTTTTATGGTGCTAAATGCCTTCAAGGAGCTGGGGTGGGTTGCATTCTCACTAGTCCTCTTGAAATATAATTCCCTTAGCTTTTTGTTTTACATTTGATGTCACCAATAATATAGATGAATACAAAGCTCTTATCTTAGGTATGAGAGCTGCTCTTGATTTAGACATACAACATCTTCATGTTCTGGGTGATTCTCAACTCATTTGTTGTCAAGTTAGTGGTTCCTATCAATGTAAAAGTGAAAACCTCATCACCTATCATCAAATTTCAACCACTCATGCTAATAATTTTGTCTCTTTTATAATTGAGCCTATTCCTAGAGATCAAAATTCCATTGTTGATTCTCTTACCTCTTTATCTTCTCTTTTTCATCCACATCAAGTTCTTTCTAATCTTTTTTTATCATATAAATAATCAAATCTCCATCATCTACCCACCCTCCTAATTTACTTATCTACCACATTGATGTTTTCACCATCTAACAATACCCATGGTATCAAGATATCATCCAATTCTTATAACATCAATCTTATCTTTCTGACTTAGATTCTTGTGAAAAGACACATCTTTGTAAACAAGCTTTCAAGTGCATATTTATACATATCATACTTTTTTATCATAATGTCAAAGGTACCTTGATGTGTTGTGTTATGCAAGATGAGGTCCATCCTCTACTTGAACAAGCACATGGGGGTATTTTTGGTGGTCACTATAGTAGACATGCTATATCTTTCAAATGCCTATGTATGGGCTACTATTGGCCTACTCTAGAAAAGGATGCTATTAAATATGCTAAAAAATTATAATCCTTGTCAACTTCATGATGATCTCATTCATTTACCACCAGCTAAACTTCAAACTATCAAATCTCCATGGCCATTTTCCACATGGGGATTTGACCTCATTGGTAAACTTCCTCACTCTCAAAATGGTCATGCCTTTATTATCACTGCTAAACAAATACTTTACCAAGTGGGTTGAATCCATGCCCCTTGTTAATGTCACTAGTCCTACCATATCTAAATTCATTCTAAACCAAATTATTTATCATTTTAGTGTTCCTCGCACCATCATTTTAGACAATCATGGTAATTTCAAAAATAAATATGTCAAATAACTTTTTACCAAATTTTAAGATCAATCACAATTTTTCCACTCCTTATCATCCACAGTGCAATGGTCAAGCCAAGGTTAATAACAATATTCTAAATAAAATTCTTTAAAAAAAAAATCATGAAACCTACATGGATTATCATCTTCATCTTTATCCCATACTTTAGGCTTATTAAAATAGCATTCATACTACCACTAGAGCAACTTCATTTTCTATAGTCTATGGTTCTGATTTGGTTCTTCCTCTTGAAGTTGGTATTCCTTCTCTTCATATATATACTCATGGAATCATTTTTTATGAATAATTTTTTGAGGCTCAGCTTCATTCTCTTTATTTACTTTATGAACATTGTCTCTTTGCCTTATAACATAAATAAGAATACAAGGCTCATATTGCCTGACAACATAAAAAATGTGTTAAAATCCACACTTTTAATATTGGTGATCTTGTCCTTAAATTAGACTACACCCATGACAAATAAGGTAAATATGCCAAAAAAGGGTGGGGCCCATAGTTAAAGATATCCTTGGTCTAATAACTTATCACCTTCAAACCAATGAAGGCCATATTTTCAAAGAGCCCACCAATTCTCAATTCCTAAAAAAATACTTTGCTTAATCATTTACTTCTTATCATGCTTTCTATCTATATATTTCTAACATCATTTTTCAAGTTACTTAAGCATGGGTCTCTCCCTCTATATTAGTTCCCTCTTGTTCACAAACCTTTCTTCTTCCCTTTTTGGTCTTTTGGTTTCTTGATGTATTATAGTCTTCATTATCTTATTTTTCATTCCCCTTCTACTTACCAATTTTTATTTGGTGCCCCTTGGGTTTTATTTTGTGAGATACTTTATAAGACCATGGATTAGACCTAGCATCCCTCATAAAACCACCATCTTTTACTTATTTTCCTTATCTTTGTGAGGTGACTTATAAAAAGGTTCCTTCACTTTTATTTTCTCTTTCTTCTTGGCACCCCTTGGGTCTCTCTTTTATGATTTTCTTTGTAAGACCATGGATAATAACTGGTCATCCTCATAAAATTACCATTTTTTTCATCTTCTTGATCCTTATTCTTAAAATTTAGATTTTGTTTCTTTTGTTAGATGGAATTTGCATAATAATCTATATTAGCATTTTTTCCTCCATTTCCCTCTTATGATAAGGAATCATACCTTTGTTGTCATTGTACCCCTTTTTTCCCTTTGTCACACTTTTTACAATTTTAAGAAATAAAAATTGTTCCATGTGTCATTCCTCTTGATTTTCCCTTTATTTCACCTCCACATTGGATAAAACAAGGTCAAAGTCAAGATAACACTTTTATTTCACCTAGATTTATGAGACTCTTAGACCCCATGCTCTTTGAAGTTTCTCTCTCTTAGAAACTTTATCCCATATTTTCAAATGAAAATCATCTTTAGCACCCATGTTTGGTCTTCCAAATCTGTATGGAGGAGGAATAGAAAAGGTCATCAAGAAATTTAAAATCTAAATCATTTGAAAATAAAAAGCAATGATATCTAAAAGGCAACATACAATTCTCAAAAGTCAAATTCACACCAAAAGATGTGATTACAAGCACATATCCTATCTCCAATCAAATATCAAACTCCACAATTAGCTTCACATAGAGCTAAAGCCCTTTGTGGTGTGATAGGCCAATATATTGGAATAGGGGAACTCAAAAAAATCTATGGTGCTACCTACTTTCTCACATAAGTACCCAATTTTTGTAGTATACCGATGACTCTATAAGGGGTCCTGAAGAATGGGGAACACATCATGGGAAGGTAGATACATTTTAATTTTCATGCATATAGACTTAATGGGATGATCTATAGACTCCATTTATTGACCTACGACTTGTGTCAATAAGAGAAGTTCATCATAGTTCCTAAGGTCGAAGATCCTCTTATTTTAACAAACCAAATTTGAGTGTCTTGACTTTAATAAAGAGTTTTTCTACATTTGTTTTTCCTTCATTCTCCCCTCTACCCATTTCATTTCCCCCCCTTAATAGCCAAATTGTGATTCCAAATATATTTTCCCTCTTATTTAAATGGCTTCTTCTTCATTTCTTAAAAACATGCTAGCACTACTTTGTTTTAGTTTTATCTATCTTTAGACGCAAAACAACATGTTTGAGAAACTATGGATCACCTTTTATTTTACACCATAAAATTTCCATTTCTATACTTGTTTTACTTAACATTTACTACTTATTTTATTATCCTACTATTATGAACACATGATTTTATACCCTTTTTCCATTATTGAGGGAGATGTGGTTTGTTACTTATCACTCATCAATGTTATTTTCCCTTTTATGCACCTTTTTCCATTATTGAGTGAGATGTGGATTGTTATTTCTCACTCATCAATGTTGTTTTACCATTTTGTTTTTCTTTTTACCATTGATTTATCTTGCTTATCATTCCTTTTTCAACATGTATCCTTGGTTCAAATTGGTGAGTTTGCCTTTTCTTACTTGAGGATTACATGTTTGAGTTTTTCATTCTTTAGTAGCTTTGGATTTTTGCTTACCAAATTTACTCTTTTTTTACTTGGTCATTAGGTATAACATAACACCTATCACCTAGCTTACCAAATTCCCAAGTACATCCCATCCACATGGCACTAATTATCTTGGCTTTTCTTGCATTTGTTTGTTTTTCCTCCTTAGTCTCTGTGCCCTACACAATAAAAACTAAAAACATAGCTTATAATCATCTCATGATAAAGGTAAGTTAATGTATGCATCAATTTTAATTTTTTGTTATTTACTTTTTAAATTTTTTTCCTTTCAATTATTTACTTTCAACTATTTTATGCTTTTTAAAATACAAATTTTGTTAGCATCATCATTATGTGTGTCATTATGTTCTTTATCGATGCAACATTGCATGTTACACCTTAGCGACACATGATGAGCTTCAAGTGGGGCATATGTATACATATAATATTTTTAACTTTTATCAAATATTGATGCTTTACATCCTATAAGAACTTATCGTCACTCAATCTCTCTGAGCGCATGCCTCAAAGGGTGCACTGGGAAAGAGGTGGGTAGACCTTTGTTGCTTCACAAGATTTTTATCCCTTATTTCCACATTATTACCAATCCATTCATCTCTTAAAACCTTTCCCTAAGCTATATATCCTCCCTTGTACACTCCTCTGGTCTTTTCCTCTTTCTATCCTTCTTTTCCTTATTTGATACCCTTTTTACCTACTCAACAAACTAGGTCAACCTGGTCAACCTAGTACAGTTTAGGATCACTTTATCTCCTTAGATTTGTTAGCCTTCCAACAAATCTAACATAGACTTTAGGCATTAGACCAAAAATGTGCTAGGTCAACTAGGTTAACCTAGCACAACTAACATTTCTAGATGATTTTAGGGTTATTTATACCTATAAATACAAGGTCATTTTGGTCATTTATTACAATATGCAATCAAGAGTTATTATTCACTTTCACTTCTTCACAATCTTCTCTTCCACCATTCTACTTGAGGAATCTTATCTTAGGTTTCTTATTTTTAATAATTTAGTCTTTTAGATAGGGCTTAGATGCTTTGGCCTAACAAAGTGATCCTTAAGAACCACAACAACCTCTTATAAAGCCCCATTATCTAAGGGAGAGATTAAATCATGATAGGTTCACATTCAAGTAAGTATATTCTAACTTTTTTTTCTTCTATTTTAGTAGATAGAATTAGCATAAGTATTGGCTCGAATAATATTACTCTTCATATTATATGTATTAGGGTGTTACTCATACTTAATTTATTTGAAGTTCCTTATACATATTTGATTTATTTGCATCTAACCCCTCACATTATGCCACAAGATTTCATGGGTACCAGGTTAATTTACTTTTCTTGTTATTGGAATATTTTACTTTCTTATTTATTAGCATAAATGAAATATCAAATCATAGGACTCTTTTAGGGTTGATGTGTGATTATGTTAGACTGTAGGCTTTGGAACCCTTCCTAGTATGATATGTTGTGATAAGTGATACAAGTGACCCCCTATTGGTCATGATCCCACTTAACAAGTGTATACCCAATCGGAAGTGTAGGTATGCTCTATCTTATTAAATCCAAGATTAATTTAAGTACATCATGTAACTATGATAATATACAGTCACAAACTTAAAAATGAACTCATTAGCCTAATTCCTATAAACTTTTAAACCCCTGAATATTTATTCACTAAGTTTAAGGATTTAAGATTGTAGTTAAAATATTATGGGATGGAGAAGAAATATGACCAATTAATTCTTTCTATTCTCTCCAATCTTGGTCCTAACTATTCATTATTTGTCTTTACTTTCCATTCCACTAAAAGTGGTTTAGGAACTACATGGAAAATTCCCTCTTTATATTCTTTCATTTCCAATTTAGCTAGGGAGCAAGACAAGTTGATCCAAATGGGCACATTAAAGTCCACAAAACCTCAAACCATAATTTCTAGGAATGGGAAGCAAAGACTCCAAACAAAGAGAGGAATAATAAGAATAAGGTTCAAGAGAATAATAAATAATCAAAATTTTCCAAAACCAAAACTAAATCCTTATCTTCCAATGGAAAACATAATAAATAAAAGGTTAAGTGTGCCTATTTTAATAAAAATGGGCATGATGAATACAAGTGCATGAAGAAGCAAATAGATCACCTAACTCATCTCCTAGAGTAAAACAATGTAGGTATTCCTAAATCCATCAAGAAGAATTCATCCACCCAAGATTATACTAAGGTAAAGGGCAAAGGGAAATATAAATAAAAGGGCAAGGATCTTATATCAATTACAACTTCAACATCTTAATGGGTAATTGACTCATGTGCTTCTCACCACATGAGGTCTTCACTAGTTAAATTTTCATCCTTAGAGCCTTGTATCATGTCTTATATTAGTTTGGCTGATGACACTTTTATACTAGTTACATGGAGAGAGTTTATTGAAATAGGTGGAACATTCAATAATTTTCTAAGTGTTCCTTCTCTTTCAACCAATCTCCAATTTGTGTATCAAATCACTCATATCAACAAAGGTATGATTGTTGAGTTTCTACCAAATTTCCTTATCATCAGGGAGATGCATAGTGATTCTAGAGTAGCAATGGGTAGGGTAGATCACCAAGTGAAGTTATACACCTTCTCACATTTTGCACATGATTCTTCTCTAACTGTATTACTAACTCATTCAAATGGAGTTATCAAATCATGGCATGAGTGGTTTGGCCACCTTAACTACTACTAACTTGAATAACTTAGTAAAAAAGACATGGTCATAGGCTTGCCTCGAGTTCAATTCTCTATGGTAATTTTTGAGGGTTAATCTCTTAGAAAACACCCTAAAGAAAAATTTCACAAAGGCAAATCTTGGAGGGCTTCACAAGCATTGAAGTTAGTTTGCAGTGATGTATCTAGAGCCTTTTCCTAGTCTATCTTTTACAAGAGCTAAGTGCATTCTCACTTTCATTGATGATTTATTGAGATATACATGGGTCTACTTTCTTAATAAAAAATATCAAGTGTTTGAATATTTTCAAGGCTTTAAGGCACTTGTTGAAAAACAATCTGAGAAATATATTAAGATTATTTGAATTGATAATGGAGGTGAATATGTCAGAAACAGATTTGAACAATTTTTCAAAACAAAGGGGATTTATTTGTAGTAGACAATTACTTACAATCCTTCACAAAATGGAGTTGTAAAACATAAGAATAGATTCTTTAAAGATATGGCTAGTTTTATGATTCACTCTAGGTCTTTGGCACCTTAGTATTAGGCTGAAGCCATTAATTATGCTTGTTATATTTAGAATAGGGTTCCTCATAAAGCATTGAAATGCATAACTCCCTTTGAAGCTTGGCATGGAAGGAATTCTGATGTTGATCACTTTAGAGTTTTTAGATCTCTAACTATGGCATGTATACTGAAGAAGAAATGTAAAGCTATGGATTCTTAGTTCAAGCCTTGTAACTTTATATGTTATTCAGATGGTGTCAAGGGGTAACACCTTCTACATCTGACCACACATGAGTTATTCATAGATATAAATGTTGACTTTTAGGAGAGTCTCAAATACTCAAAACTTGACACTTCTTCTATTCCATTGGATTCACTTAGACTTGATGATTATTCTTCCAACTTGGATCATCTAGAGTAGGTTTTTGAGCTATGCTCTTCTTCTTCTTCAAATTCTAACAATGAAGACAATAGTGAGGAGTCTTCTACATCCACCTCTAGTCATATTTTAAAGGATGAGGAGTCAAAACCAATCTCATCCACATCTAGGCCACTTTGGGCTAGGCAAACACTTTAGAATGTAAGCACTTGGGTAGGGGACCTAGTAGATGATAGACATACTTAGGTAGATTATTAGAGTGGTCCACGTGCCTTCTTTGCTCTATTTTTTGATCCATAGACATTTTAAGAGGCTTCAAGCATACCTAAGTGGGATAATGCTATGTAGGAAGAATATTCTTCCTTGATCCAAAATCACACTTAGGATTTGACTTCACTTCTTAAGCTAAGGAAGATGATTCAATAAAGGTGGATATATTAGACCAAGTTTGTAGTAGATAGGTTAGTCGATAATTACAAGTCACAATTGATCGCTAAGTTTTTTTCACAGGTAGTTAGTATTGACTATTCAAATACTTTTGTACCTATTACAAATATGACTTTGATCCAACTCACACTAGTTATAACCATAACATGTGGTAGGGATGTGCACCAGATGGATGTGAAGAGTGCATTTCATCATAGAGACCTTAAGGAGGAAATCTACATGGAATAACCACTTGGGTTTGTTCAGGATTCATCTTTAGTTTGTAGACTTAGTAAATCTATCTATGGTCTCAAACAAGCCCCTTGAACTTGGTATATCAAGATGGATTCCTTCCTCCTTACTTTAGGTTTCACTAGGTGTCATTTTGATCCCAATGTATACTTCTTTTGGAAATATGATTATTTACTGATACTAGTATTTTATGTTGATGATGTTTTAATCACTGGGAGTTCCTCATCATCTATTACGATGGTGAAGACAACTCTATAGGACATAATTGACATGACTGACTTGGGTCTTCTACATTACTTCCTTGGCATTGATATTTCACAATCTAATTCATGGATTTCACTTGCATAACCTAAGTATCTCTCCATATTTTGGCTTAGTTTCACATGGCTGATTATAAGCCTTCTCCAACTCCCTTTATATTAGGAGTTGAGCTTGAGGCTAACTATTCTATAGATTTGGTTGATACCACTCAGTATTGATAGCTTGTTGGTAGCCTCATCTATCTAAATCATACCAGGCCTAACTTCTCATATATAATGGGAGTTATCTCCAGATTCATGTAGAAACCCCATGAGTTATATTGGAAAGTAGCTAAGATGATCTTATACTACATTAATGGATCTTATAGATTCAATATTTAATAGATATTTGGTATAGAGGTTGATTTAGTTGGCTTTATAGATTCATATTGGGCTAACAATATTTATAATCATAAGTCCACTTTAGGTTATAGTTTTTCTTTAGGTTTTGGTCCTATCATTTGGTATAGCAAGAAGCAAAATGTTATTTTTATATCTTTTATAGAGGTAGAGTGTAAGGGAGTTGTTAATTTAATTACTAAGGCTATTTGGCTTTAGGGGATTATATCATAATTTAGTATTCCTATTAGACAACCCACCATTATATATTGTGACAACAAAAGTACTATACAGATATGCAAGAATATGGTTCAACACCAATAGACCAAACACATTGAGATTCACATGAATTTTATCCAGGAGCTTATTCATGGTCAAGTCATTGAATTGAGTTTTTTCCATTATTTAGATAAGGTTAAAGATATATATTACCAAACCCTTCACCAAGATCAAGTTCATTCATCTATGATCTCTTTTATGGGTATAGTCTACATCAGTAGCAACATCATCTTTAGGGGGGCCTTCTAGCCTTTATCTTTTTCTATGCCTCTCTTTTTTCTTTTTCTTTTTTTTTGGGGGGGAGTTTTTTACCACTAGGTTTTCTCCCTTTTCTCCACTTTGTGAGAGATTGATTTGTACTTGGGTACCTAATTAGGCATAGTTATCAAGAACCAATTCTACTACCCACCTAAGCTATGCTTAAGGGGGGTGTTAGTGTATTTTTTGTACCTTACTTAGGTTTTTACTACACTTTTATTATTCACAATGCTTAGGTGGTTTTTGGTTATTTAAGATGATTTATGAAGTCATATATTTTCACACCCACATGTGGAAATTGTGGTCAAATGGGTTGGTGAGGATTCCTTGTCATTCACCAACTAATGTTGGCTTATCTCTAGTACATGGGGTTACTATTGATTTAGTAAGTGACCCTTGTTCACATTTCCAAATGGATATGGATTCATGCATCTTCTCAACC
The DNA here is from genome assembly GCA_037957365.1 of Torreya grandis. Taxonomy (NCBI): domain Eukaryota; kingdom Viridiplantae; phylum Streptophyta; class Pinopsida; order Cupressales; family Taxaceae; genus Torreya; species Torreya grandis. The sequence continues at coordinate 2,115,816 of JARHVA010003048.1, read as the reverse complement.
TATTTAATGGCTTGTTCTCCTCTATATTTTTTTAGGTGTAAGAGTTATTTATCTCATGTAGATTAGTGTAATTTTGGGTTTTTCTCATATCTCTTGTCTTATGAAATATTATTGCTTTGTGATTTCATATTGATTCATATTCATTGTGGTGTGCACTAGCTTTATCTCATGTGATCATTCAATCATTACATTCACATTATCTAAACTGGGATTAACTCTAATAATTCCTTTTCTATTGGTTCGAGTCTTTTTATAGAAATTATAATGTATCCTCCTATAGTAGGTTGAATGAAACTTGGTCAAACCATGATGGTAGATGTCATATATTTATGCCAAGTTAATTATACCTTTATCCTATTTGTGGGGTTTATTTAAGTAGTTTTAATACTTTGAAAAGTTTCTAATATTCCTAGAGCATTCTATAATGATATTTTTTTTGTATCCCATACTTTTGTGGATCTTGTAGAAGGACTACTGACTTCTTTTAATTTTTTCTCATTTTCTTCTTTGTTTCCTTTTTTCCTCTGTTAGAGTAGGTTATTTATCTTAGTTCATGTTCACCTAGTTATTTATCTATTCCCACCAAATTATGTTTGGATATTTCATCTATATTAGTTTAGATATATTGAGATATTAGATATTTATCTCTTAGATATTATGGGGATATTTTATAGTTGTCTATACCTTTCATGGATAGTTATCTCTTAGTCATAGGTTTGATATCTTAGCCTTATATTTTAGTTGTGTTTGATCTCTTCACTTTATATATTAGTTATGATTGATTTTCCCTGCTTATATATGAAAGGCACATTCATTGTATTTGACAAGCTCTAGAGATATAGAGGATTTCTCATTGTATGATCTATTTGTGTATAATAAATTTATATATTAATTAAATAATGCATCAATGGATTTCACTATGGTAATGGTTTGTATATTTGACTCTAGGTGAGAGTTTTATAAACTCTTTCATGGTATCATAGTAGTCTCCAACAACCATTAATAATCCCCTTAGCCTCTCCTTGCTCATATTTTCTCATTCCATGGCTTTGATCTAGTATCAAAGATTTAGTTGCTTTGTATTTTTTCAGATACAAGTTTTGTTGAAAAATATATATGGTTCTTTTTCTAGGTATAAGTTTTTTTATTCATATTTAAAACACCTTTATTGCGGAGGTTTTATCCTTGGTTTATAAAAACTTTGGTTTTAGTTTTGAGTATGCTTAGATTTTTTTAGATCTATCTAGCATTAGGTTTTCATGTATTTATTTTAGCCTATGTGAAGCACTAGAATGTGTTTTTTATTGGTTGTATAAGTTATTTATTTTAGATATATCTAAATCCATACATAGGCTTCATCTTTGGTCTCCACATATCCTCACTTTTTTGCAAGGATTGACCCTTTTTTGGCATTTAGAAGGTGGAAGGTGCCTCAATTGGTGAAAGACTTTAACTATCTCAGATTTGAAATTTGGATATCTACATAACATTTTTTATTGAATGTGTTCTATAAATCTATTTTTGCCTCTTCCATGGGTGGATTATATTTCATATATTCTATATGTTTTTTTCATTTCATGGTAGGGCATGTTCAGATTTTTATAACACATAGTAAGACAATGATGGTTAACAACACATCAATTTTAGACTATCAAGTTATGATGGTCAAGAGAGTGTCAATTTTAGACCATTAGATGACACTCATCATTAACCTTAGTTCCTTAATCATATGTTGTGGTCACGTGGGGGGATTAACTTTTGATTCTGACTAGTGGGGGCTTAACTTTTAGTCCTTTAAAATTATTTTTATCCCTCCAAAAAATTAATTTTTTCCAAGCATTCAATATTTTTTGGTGAAATTTTATTTTTGACCTATTTAATGACAAGAAAACTTTTAAAAACTATATCTCTTGATCGGTAACTCAAAATCAAGTGATATTTTTTTTCAAAAGTGTAAGGTTTTTAAAAAATTTGATATATTGGTGTCATTTATTTTTTAAAATACACTCAATTATAAAGTGCCAAATTTGAGGGAGGCCTAATACAACAACCATCTGGATTTTGTTATTTCAACCTTGTCTAATTTCATGTATATGTGAGTATTTTACTAGCATGGTTCCTACATTGTCCACACACTTCTCCCTTATTTTTTAGATAAAATCTCATGATTTGTGATGACTTATTTGACAGGTCGATAGTCTCCATGTTTGGATCTATTCTGGTGTATAAACTATCTTCCTTATTTTTATTTGGTGTTTTTTGGGATATATTGTATTTTAATTAAATTATAAATTGCCATGGAGGGTTTGATTTTATAACCTAGTCTACCTTCATGCATGTGTACCTTAGTTTATGCATCCTTTACTATTTCCATTTATAGTCTCTCCCAACAACATCAATGTCTCTTTTTAAATTCCTCATTTGTGTTTAGGTATCTTATTCAATAACTATTTTTTTTAAAACCCATATGAGGATTGTTATGTCTTTGTGGCATTCTTGATGATTTTTTATGTAGTGACACCAATGTGACATCCTCACTAGTCTTTGTGCTCACTTACCACTATTTCAAATCTAATTATTTAGAGACTTTAATTTTAATCTTACCCAAATTTAACATCGAGGGAGGGTGTTCAGGTAATGCTTCTTGAGGTTCATCATTATACCCATTACTCTAGAGTGCAGTGTTCATATTTAATGATCATCATATTTAGCAGCATTCCTACTTAAACTTGGTGATTATAATGACTCAACATCCATATATTTTGAAAGATGGATTGGCATCCATAGGGATATTTGTCTTCACATTGCATCCTTTTTTGTGCATGGGTACCTCATTAGGCCTTATTTTTACGACACATTTCCTCTCTTTTTTGGGGAGGTTGGGGGGGGGAGAGGATTTCCTATGAGTTTTCTCTATTTCTCCACTTTATGAGAGATTACTTCATGGATATATTGTATATGAGTACGTAATCAGACCTTTTTTTTGGGAATCATACTATGGATATGACACTTTATTTTTGGTCCCTAGATTCACTTGAAGGGGGATGTTAGAGTAGTTTTTTTATCTTAGCTCAAGTTCACCTAGTTATTTAGTTATTCCCACCCACTTATGTGTGGATATTTCATATATATTATTTTAGATATTATGAGATATTTCATATTTATCTCTTAGATATTATGGGGATATTTTCTAGTTTTCTTTATCCTTTAGGGATAGTTATCTCTTAGTCCTAGGATTGATCTCTTAGCTTGATCTCTTAGTTATGATTGATATTCCTTGCCTATATGTGCAAGGCACATTCATTGTATTTGACAAGCTCTGTAGATATAAAGGATTTCTCATTGTATGATTTGTTTTTGTATAATAGACTAATATATTATTGAAGAAATGCATCAATAATTTTTACTGCGGTAATGGTTTGTATAGTTGACCCAGGGTGAGATTTTTATAAACACTTTCATCCTCCTCTTCTCTTCTTTTATTTTCCTCCTATTATTTTCTTGTCTCCTCATATTATTATTTTATTATCTCCTCATATTCTTATTTTATTTTCTTCTCCTACTCTTACATTGTTTTCTCCTCCCGTTAGTTTATTTTCAACACTTCTTATTTTATTTTCTCATTCTCTTTTTCATTTATTTCCTTTTCCTCCTCTTTTTTTAGTTTTTCCTCCTTTTATTTTCTTTTTATTTATTCTTTATGTTTCTTATGATCCTTTTTATTTTCATCTTCCTCATGTTTCTTATCCTCCTCATTATTTTTCTTTTATTCTTATTCTTTTCTTCTTGTTTTTGTTTTTCCTCTTATTCCTTTTATTTTTCCACTTTTTCTTTTTATAATTTTTTTTTTCCTTTAACTCTTTCTATAATTTTTATGTTTCAAATATTTTTTGGGCCTATTGGGTATAAATATTACGATATCTTATATTTTTTTGCTTCTTTTCCAATTATTTTTTATGTCCTTTCTTTGTTTTATAGTGGCCTCTTCTATTTATTTCAAATTTTTAAGTTACATTTATTATTCTAAAGCCTCTACCACTAAATTTATTTTTTATTTAGTTCTTAGTTTTGTGTTTTATATGTTCCTTTGTCTCTCCTTATCTTTAGGAGACATAATAATTTTATCCACTACCATCCTCAATGCCTCTTCTTAGTGTTTTTCAATAGTCATAACAAATTCTTTGATTTTCTCTTTTATTTATATTATTATTTCATAAAAAACCATTATTATATTTATTATCATTCAAAACATGCACCCATGGATGGTCAGTTATGCAAGAATGTTTTATGGTAGGGAAATAAGTGCAAATGACTTGAATATGGCATAAAAGTGTTCAGCATTGGGCATAGAAGTGTTATCACTTACCTACATGTGTGGATCATCAATTATCTTATCAAAATCATGGGAATGTCCCTAATGTGTGGGACCATTGTACTCCTTGGGATGAGCCTCCAGAGTAGGTTGGATTCATTATATTCTAATTACACCTATTTAGTACCAATGCACACACCTAAAGAGTAGATAGGTAAATTTACCTCTAGTATAAACCTATTATTTTGAGGGAAAAGGAAGGGAAAACATAAGAAAATGTTGAAAAATAAAAATATGATATACTGAGAATAGAGTGAGCACTCCTACTATCATGAACATACTAAAAATATTTAAGAACAAGATGTTATCACACAAACTCCACCAATGCCACTCTAAATGTATAAATATTTCTCATAGAGGCATGGGTATGTAGTGAAACACTGAGAAGGATTACAAATGATCCATAGATAATGTATTTATAGACATAAATATGCAAGGGATATGACCTAAAAGTGAGTTTTGAGTTCTGCACAGAGGTGTTTAGAATGGATAAAAATGAGAGGGGTGAACATTACCCATAGAAAAGGATCAATAAACATGAATAACAAAAAAATAATAAGAATAATATAGGGAGGTGAAATTAATTCTTATTAATTTTTAAGATTCAACCAATAGAATTACTCTTAGAGGGAAAATTTTGGCAGCGTGAGGTTTCTTAAAATGTGTCAACCATTTTTACAATGAAGAATAAGGATTTTAAAAGATCAATCCATTTTATAATTAATACACCACTTGAGGTGGAAGATAAATATTTAATTCTATTATGGCATTATGCCCATGATTCTTGAATTTTGTTTGGTGATTCAAATTTAAGGATTTGGTGGTAGGAGTCTTTCTAGGTCCACATGTGTGTATGTGAGTGGAAGATTACTATAAAAGTTAGAGGGATGGCATGTAATAATATTCCAATGTCTGAATACCACTTCTACATTTAATTATTCTACCAAAGCCTTAGATTTTACTCAAATGCTTTCTAAACTACCTCTTTGTAACATGTTTCCACTTGTTAATCACTATGTGGGCCTCCCCTGAACTACCACATCATTTCTCTATACTTGGGATCCATGCCAGTATACAAAGTAGTATGTGCATAACATATATCTCAATATGTAATGTATGAGATTGTATAAGTAAAACTTTTTGATTTAGTACGAGACTTCATCCTAAAGGTTATGAACTCTTTTAAATAGGAAGGCACACAAAGATGGAAGAACCTGGGAGCACTCCTTATAATTCAAAACTACATTTTGTGTACTTTTGCTTGTACTATCTAAAGACTAGGGATCCAAGTCCTTGAAATTATGTGCCTCTTAAATCATAAAATGAAGGATCCTTCATGGGGCATGCATCAATAAATCTTAATGGGCATGAATCATCACTTAGTCAATATATAGATCTATACTAACTACTTTAGGCACATTAATGGATGGGAGACATTTACACATGGTTTGATTTTAATAAATTGACACTTTATAGGTACATAAATATTTTTTAGGATATTTGTGAACTCTAATAGGCTATGGGTGAATTATAAAATTAACACTTCTTGTGGCATCTCTGGGCCACTTGCCTACTAAGTAAGAATATAGTAAAATTTGAAACAATCCATTTGGCATGAACTCTTTGAAACTTTTAGTTCTTACATCTATGAATGCATTGGATGCTTATCATTAGATTTAGGATAAATTGAGATCCTCATAGCAAAAGAAAATAATTATGCCAAAGGTACTTAGAGGAATGAGATCTAAGATAAGAGAACATATGCACAAGTGCTTAGAAGAAATAAAACTATCTTAAAATAAGGTGTACAAGGTACTTAGGGAGATGAAAAAAATCTAATATACTTATTTATAATTTATTAAAAAAAATAGATATAGTGCTTGATATGAGTCCCATTGATTGGGATAGGTAGTCCTTCTCCATTAAGTCTATCAATTTGGAAAGAATTGGCTTATTTACAATTAGTTATGGTATATGGACTGCTCCATATTATATCAAACTTAGTATGCCTTCCAAATTTTGATTTATATGCATCCCATTTAATCACTAAATCTCTTGACTAAAAACTTTTATTAGTGACCCTCTTATCAAAAGTCCTCTTCAACTAGATTTTTTAGAACTCCATAGTGTGAGAAACCTACTCTCTAATCTCTTTGAGCTCTATTATCTCTGCTAATATTACTAAGATGGGATTGATTTTGAGTAACTCTAAATAATGGGTGAGTTATAATGAAGGTAACTTGAGAGATGTGAGAAATCTCACCTTCCTTCCATAAACTAACATAAATTGTAGATTCCCCATCACTCTTTTAGGTGTGATTTGATCAACCCAAAAGGTAGTTCTGAACTTAGTATTCCAATCTCACTAATTGTCTTCCATAGTCCTCTTTATGATGAGAATCAAATTTTTATTCATGGAATCATCTGTACCATTACCTTGATGGTAATAATTTGATGATGCACTTAGATAGATGTTATACTTGATGGCCCATTTGTTGATACCTATTTTAAGGAAGGCTAACACATTATTAGAGATAATGGTGGCTAAGACATTGAATCTTGTTATAATGCCATCATAGAATCTTAGGATGGATGTTTCATTGGCCTCCTTAAGTTTCATTTCTTTTATCCATCTTGAAAAATAGTCTATGTCCATGAGGATCCATTTATGCCCATCACTTAATGGTGGGTTAATCATGCCTATGAAATCCAAGCCCCACTATGTGAAGGGGAGTAATAAATCTACTAGCCTTTATTTACCTTAAAATAAGGCACATTTCTTACAAATTTACACATATTTGTATGCATATTTGAACAAATTTGGCCAATAATATCTAATTTGCATGATTTTTATAGTAGTGGTCTTGGGTGAATAATGGCCTCTTACAGGGCCATTATGGAATTTTTGAAGAATTTTACTTGATGTTTCATGTAAATTTTTATTTATTTCTATTATAGAAGAGATTAAAAATTGAAATAAAGGTGAGGTTAGTATAACCTAGATTTAGTTTGTGCTCCATGATCTAGACGGTTGTATATAATCCTATTTAGCTTGAGAGGAATGACCTATAGATAAGAAAGAAATAAAGAAATGGTTGATTAGTTAGATATTAGGGTGGATTGCCTAGTAAACTAGATCTAAGAAACACAAGCTTCTTTGGAGGCTATCAATCCACACTTTTAAATAATCAAGTTCTAAAAATGATAGATAAATTGCTTTCATGAATAAAAGAAAATACTAAAATTAAATACAATAAGTTCTTGAAAGAGATGAATTTTCCTAATTATATAAATAAATGATAGATTATTAATTTTAAATAAATAAGATGTTTTTCATAAAATAGGGTGATATTCTATGCTCAGGAAAAAATTTAGAAAGTGGGATTTGGCTATAGTATGATAGGTGAAATTAGCTTGATATTTGAATTGTCACATAATGACCATCGATGGTTGGGTGAACCATAAATATTTGGGTAACTATTGGTAGTTGGGTGATCATCAATAGTTAGGGGTATATCATTAGTAATTAAGTGATCATCAATGGTGTTGATGCAGGTTTTATATACACCATAGTCAAATGAGGTAGCCTCTAACATTTTAGGATCTTAATGGAGGTAAACTCCACTCCAGGGCATGATTTTTAGGTATGTAATTTATTTCAACTTGTTGATGGAATAGGGGTAGGGCATTCAGGTTGTTGACAAGGTTTTTTAGATGGAGGTGTGGCCTTCTAATAGAGTTAATCTCTACATGAGTTATATGGATGGTTTGTTTCTAATATAAAGTGGGTAAGTATTAATAAAATATCAAAAAATAAGGTAAGGTATGGTAGAAAAGAAGGCCCCATGGTTCTTAGGAATCACTTACCTAGTTGGTTTATGAATGAACCTATGCTTTCTAAAACCTAGCTATTGCTAGCAGTAATATCACACACACCGTTAGACATGGCTATGAAGTTTAGGGAAATGAAGATGTAGGGAATTCACAAGCCTTAGAAAAAGGTTGTTATTTATAGGGTATATATTTTACACCCTTAATTATGAGATTATGGCTTGGGAAAATGAATTATCTAAGGTAGTTATGTCACACACACATAAAATTACACCAAATAAATGACTAGTACACATTCAAAAATATGATTTAATTAACTTGACTAACTTAATAAATATATTCACTAATATTTAAATAGATATTTCACATCTAGAATCAATATATAAAGTAAAACAATCAATAATCTATTCACAACTATAACACACTAAATATTATTGAAACACACAACCATGAAAATAACAACTAATTGCATGAAATTGGAAATAAAATACTCAAAACACTTTGATGATGATCAAAATTGATTTAATTATCTATATTAAAAAATCCTTTGACAAAAAACAAAGTTTGATTATAATTATATATATAGACTTGGGAAATGGGTTGTCTCATCCTCCAAGTTCATGCAAGTTGGTTACATGTGTCAGTTAGAACATGTAGTTTTAACTGTAGTATAAAACCATATAAGAGATATAAAAGTTAAAAATAAATAAATTAACTTTTCCAAAAATATGCAATGTGTGAATGTACACAAAATATAAAGTCAATTTACAATTAGCCACTCAAAATCTAAGTACATTCACTGTTACAAAATTATACATGCATAAAAATTCAATCTATCAAGGCTTAGTCATTTTTAGTGCTACATACACCTTGGTTGGTGTAGAGGTTAAAGTGGTAGTTAAAGATGTGGTCACACCATTGGGAGCGTACTTATTCTTTCCTTTGTTATCCTCATAAACCTTTAATGTTTCTCTATGATGTTGTTGTATAGTGTCTAAATTTAGCAGTGGTGGTTGATGGATTCTTTTGGTTTATCTAGGGAGCTTTGCATGCTCATCTTTGGTTATTTCAAATTTACTTTTGAATATTTCTACTTTAGTGACCTTTTTCTAAGCCTTAATTCAAACTCAATTTTTTCAAATGCCAATCCTTGTAAGCTCTACTTAAAATCATTGGTCACTTCTTAGATAAGCTTGTCAAAATTGATTATGTTAATCAACTTACCAACATAGTCCTTAACTTTGGATAACTTTAATTCACAAAAAATTTAAATAATTTGAGCCTCATATCCCTGATATCTAGGGGTTAAAACCTAAACATTTTGCAACCAATCCTTTACCTCTTCTTATAGAATGACTACTAACCCACCAATGCTCAATTCCTAAAAATATAATTTGCTTAATCATTTCCTTCTTATAATGATTTCTATCTATATATTTCTAACATATTTTTTCAAGTTACTAGATTTAAGGCATTGGATGCCTCTAGCATAGTCATAAGGTCAAGGTGATTGTATAGAGAGTTGCCTGTGTAAAAAACTAACATCTTCAATGTTGTTTTTTCATCTCTCAAGGAATTGAATAATTTATTGGCTTGGTTCACATGAGGGGCTATCTTGGCCTTCATGAATTCTATGGCTTCCAAGGAGTTATAACATCTAGATGCTGCCTCTTAAACTTTAGCTTCTATGCCAGTAGGAATATGTACTATCTTGGCCTGCTCTTTTAATTACTCCACTTTGGACTCTAATATGTGTAATTTTGCCTCAAGATCCTATCAACATAAATCCATGCCTTAATGAATTTTAACTATGGCATCATTGTGCTATTATACCAAGTTTTCAATATTTTCCTCATATAGAGATTATCCTAGATATCTGTTCTACCTCTTGGTGAGGGTTAACACTTCTTCCCTTTCTTCAGGGATGATTTGGGTGTCTTTGTCATCTTATAATTTACTATTCTTCACCCTTTAAATACTACCATTTGGGGGATCAAACAAAGTAGAAACATAGGAAAGCTCAGTGGTTCTGAAGTTTGGCAATTGAGAAACCTTACTTCTAAAATCCACTACCCATGGAGGAATGTCTAATTGGGATGCATCAGAGGTTGTGATAAAAACCTATTCCTTAGCCTCCTCTTAAAATATTTATTTTTTATTATGGGCCTTGGTTAGGACATTAGTTAAGGAAGGCCATATAATTTTGGACCAATCCACTCCTCCAAATTGAGGAATTGGATAGACTGTGATCACTTGTGGCTTGACCTTCCTTCCCATGATAGTCTTATCACTATGGTTTCCTCTATATAAGTGGAAGATGGTAGTGGAAGGATGATTTGAGTGGAGTGTACATGGATTTATGAGTTTGCTAAAGCTATCTACACCTTTTTGGATACTTTCTTCATCTTGAGGGCTCTAATAGTAGAGGTACCAGTAGAAATAAAAGGGATCTATGTGGTGAGTGGGGTTGAAGTGGAAATGGAAGGATCAATAGTAGTAGTGGAAATAGAGGGGGTACATGTGGGAACTTCCATAAAAGTAACTTTCTCATAGATGGGAGATAACAAAAGATTGAGTACTTGTAAAAGTATGATCCATAGGCTCTATTTGGAGACTCATTGCCTTGGCTATCTACAACTCAACTTCCTCCTCTAAATCATCTTCAATATATTTTATGATCACCACATATCCCCTAGTTGGTTCTGAATGTAGAGGTTGAGTAGGCAATCCTTATGATGCCTCTACTATAATACTACCTATAGGAGTACTAAGCTTTTTCTTATAAACCAAGGAGGTCCTTACTTGCATGAGGGAGTCTTGATGTGATGATTTTGCTTCTTCTAAAGTTTTTATCCCAATGGATGTAAAAGTATGTACTTAGGTCATATCAATTAACACTTGACTAGAACCTATAGTAGGAAATTATTATGTTTTCTCTTATTCATCAAATTTTAGTCTGATGGGATTCCATGCTAGTACTCCCCTAGTAGAATTGGGTTCAAGTATCCCAGGCTCTTTCTTCACTATCTTCAACTTTAACTTCAAATGAATTCCTTGGGAGAAATAAGCTACTTGGTCTTTGGATTTCTCCTTCGACTATCCTTTTTATAAATATGAATGTTACCACCCTTTATAAAGTGCCTTTTTTCTATCCAACTCCTTGGTAGAAATAGAAGGGTCATCTTGGATCATTCTTAAATGATCCTATTGTAGCCCAATAATCCTTGTTTATTCCAATACTTACTCAATAAAATTTACATTCAAAAATGAGAAATCAGAGTCATAAGGATCATGACTATAAGGGATGTTGAATTCATGATTAGTGCATATAGATCCCAATCTTTATGTGCCAGTATGGGGAAAGGATAACTCCTATGTTTTCCCCATACTTCCCTAAGATGATTCCTCATTATATACACCATCCTAATAATAGTTATAAAATGACTAAAATACAAGGCCTTATTTTACCTTTTTAAGTCTTCTTTAATACTTTTCCATAACTAGAAGGCAATTTCCTATTTAGCTAGTTTGTTTATTACAAACCTTGGAAGACATAGGGGGCCAACCTTATTTCCCCAAATCATGATAAAAATGAAGTTTGGGTAAAGTAAATAATCCCCTTTCCCTACCAAATTATTCACAATTTTTTGTCCAAGTCGAGGCATTGGCAAGCCATGAATGGCTTACCAAACTTGAGGATAGACATCCTCAAATATCCTTACCATATGTTTGGTATATAATTAGACATGCATAAACTAATAATGATCATAGATCATAATATTCTCAAAATCTATAGCTATATCCCATAATTCACCAAGATATTTGTAACATTTACCCATGAGTACATCCAATAAATAGGACATCATGTAGAAATTTCTAGAGGGTATGGGATGCTTGTCCTTATGAATAATTTTCTCTCTCAATTGAAGGCTGATTATTTTACCCAATGCATATGTGGAATCATGTGTTATAATCATGTAAAATAATGACACCCAATCCAAATTAACAAAATTAATATTGGTCATACTATATAATCAATTGAGAAGAGTCAGACCAACGTGAATCCCCATCCTAAATTTGTCAATTAAAATTGCTCCTTTTGGCTTCCTCCCTTTTCATGTGATGGTCTAGTCTAGGAGGAGCCATGAAGATAGTACCTTTTCCATTGAGTTCTATGTGTTAATCTACACCAATATGTGTTTGTCAAAGTAGGAATTGTGTATACTCAAAGATAAATATCGCTAGAAATCCACTCTCAAAATACATGCAACCATCGTATTATTACTAGAATGATGTAGGAAAGCATCTTGTGATATTTTTATTGAAAATAGTAGGTCCCTTAAAAGGTCAATGCATGGCATTACTTCCATCTTAGATGAAAAAAAAAGTATAATCTTTGGCATTTGAATGCCAACAATTCCTTAATAAACAATCTATCTATTAGTGTCATCTCATCTTCAAGTGAAAACATGTTTGCCAAATCAATGACATCCCATAATGTTGAATAATTTTTGTATGTATCTCCAACTATGGTGGCATCAAAGACTATATATGTGAACTCCATAGAGTCCTTAATTTAATATAGGGATGGAAAATTCATACCTTAGAACATCCTAAATGTATATTCCATTGATGCATACTCTATGTTATTTCTTCTATGTGCTATGTATGTTATGCAAATAATTTAGCTCTAGCTCAATCATTGTTTTACTCAGTATTCTTGAAATGAGAATGAGAGCTCTTTGTCACTATAAGAAATAAAAAGACTTCAAATGAAATTTAACTTGAATTTAAAGATGGATTTTCAATAGTGGTGTATGACCTATATAGAATGTTGCACTAAATATCAATTTGTGTGACATAAATGTGCAACATTCACTTGGATTATATTTTCTTATATAATTTAAAAAATGTTAGCTCAGGTTGGTGGGGGGTATTTAAAGTATTGATGGGAAATATTTTTATCTTTATTTTGGATAAGTGTGGTGAGACTATTAGTACTTTTAGTAATAAGGCATTTAGGATCTACATCAAAAAAATACTTTTGGGTCAATGTCCATAGACTAATTTATTTGGGGGAATTCTTTTGGACAAAATGTCTTTAATAATTTATCAAAGAATTATTTAATCTAGGCAAAATCCTTGAGATAATTATCTTAAAGGGCTATTTTGAAGATCTAAAGGGAATTTTAAATTTCTCCAAAGGGTAATTTTGATCTGAAGGGTTCACTTTGTAGGGCATTTTGTCCATGATAAAAGTCCTGAAGGATCTACTTCATAAAGGCTGAAGGGCACATTTTATTTTCCCAAAGTGTAATTTTATAAAGCATAGGGTAATTTTTAAAGTCTCAAAGGGTAGGTTACATAAAACCTAAAGGGTGTGTGCCTTGGGTTTGAAGGGTATTTTGGTAGGAAAAAGGGTTGTGATAGTTATTCTGAAGGGTAGGTGGCCACTTCAAAAAAGGGTGAAAGGCTTGGGACAAAAATCCCAAAGGGTATATCTATGTCAAAAGTTCATATACATAAAGACTGAAGGGAAATTTTCATAGGATAAAGGGGTCAAAAATGATATCCTTAAGGTTAAGTCCTATAGGGAAAAGGGTTCAAGATAAAAATACTGAAGGGTTGTTTACATAAAACCCAAAGGGTATGTACATTAAAACATCTAATAAAAAAGGGTAAAGTGGTCAATTTGGGAAAGGACAAAGGGCTAGTTCAAATAACAAAGGACACTTTTAAAAAATCTTAAGGTCTAGTTTAAAATTCCCAAAGGGTACGTGGAAAGGATTCAAAGGGTGTACTTCATGGCAAAATTTTCCTGAAGGGTCTACTTCATAGGGAACAAGGGGAAATTTTGATTTCCCTTGAAGGGTACTTTCATATGGCTAAGGGGCATTTAAAAAATTCTCAAAAGGTAGGTTTGGTAGGCTTAAATTAATAATATATTAGGTGGTTTGTTTCAATTAAAATGTTTGCAGTCCAAAATTCTTTAAGGTAAAGAGCACGTAGGCTAAATTCCTTCAGGGGAATTATTTCAGCTAAAACATATGCAACACTTTCCCTGATAAAATAATGATTTCTAAATAGTAAGCCTAAAATAAAATAGGCCTAATAACACCTAAAACATAAAACCTAAAAGTAAAAATTACATAAGGGTTGAAAGAATTAGCTTGAAAATATAAACTCAAAGAATAGTCTTTATAGAATAAAAGTTAGTCTCATGAAAAATAATGCTAATATCATCCTACCAAAATTGAAATAACTTAGATTTTATATAATTTGCATAAACATATGAAAAAAGGTGGGTCCCCATTTCTCCTTAAAGGAAAAATGGGATGTTGGGCACAATAAATGGTGATTTACAAGGGGAATACTCTTGAGTATATGAGAACCCAAAACTTCCATTTCACAATCTTTAGATCAATCTTGAAGTGTGTCACAAAAAAAAAATTAAATAAAAAACATGAAAGAGATTCCTATGTTAATTCACACAACATACTTGCCTTATAATTTTTTTAGATCTATGTGTTGAAATGTGTAGTTTACTTAACCCTTGTTGTGATGAGTTTTTCAAAGGTTTTGATGAAGATGTAGGTTTCATTATAGTATCTATTAAATCTCATTAAATCAAGGGAAGCCCAGACATTATTCTAATACTAGTTAGGAATCTATAGCTCTGATATATACACCTTAGGATCCTTTTCTTCTCCTTTTATTATCTTCTTATAACCATGATGTGAGGTGCATTGACCTTATTTTATCATGTGAGTTGTTTTAATTTTCTTTTGCTCTTTTAAACTCATTGGTTATTTTCTTTTCTTTTCTTTTGTTTCCCTTATGTTCAAATCAATGGAAAAGAGATGAGATGAAACCCTAATGAGCTAGTATAATTATAAAAAATTATTAGTAGAATGTCCCTACCAACTAGATCTACACCCAAAATGGTCACTTTTAGCAAGTATTTAATATAATGAGTGCATTTGATCCAATAAAATAAGAAAAAATTATAAATTTTTATGAATTACCTCAAGAGAAACTTTCACATGCCTGGTAAAAGCATTTAATTGTGACATTGTTCATAATAATCCTTTGATTATCTTCCTTCATCCTAAAGACTCAAAAACACAAAAATACACCCAATCCATAAATTAGTCCCCAACGTGTCAAGATTTTAATTTTCCCCTTTTATATATGTCATAAAATTAATTATTTTTGGATTTTAGATTGGTAATAACTAGAGTAAACACAAATTCAAATGTAAAATAAAACAAAGAACAACTAATCTAGAAAGTAGGAAACTACTCTAAAAAGCACTAAAAACTAAACTAGAATGTAAGAAACTAAACTAGAAATCATGAAAATCTATTCTAGTCCTATGTATAAACTTATTTGAATCCTATCAATTAGTAATATCTATAGATAAAATATCTCTAAATTAATGCTTTAGGAACTATTTGTTGATTGGATATGTAATCTCATTGCCTTGGAATTCCTTCAGATGAAATGTGTTATTACCCATGATCTCTAAAATTTGATAGGGTTTAATCCATAGTGGGGATAACTTATCATGTTGTCCAATATTTTCATGGGATTTATCCCATAGTAACACTAGATCTAAAATATTGAATGCTTTAACTTTCACTCTTTTATCAAACCACCTTTTGACTACATCATGGTGTTTGTTGAATGTTTGCAAGGCTTCAGTCTTTAAATCCTCCATTTTTATTATATCAAGCAATATTGATTATACTTTGTCATTTAGTTACATGTAGTATTACATGAATTGATAGGTGGATAGCTTCAATGTGATGAGGAAAAATTCTATGCCAATATACCAGTAGGTAGGTTAAAGCTTTTAGGGCTTGCTTGTGTCTTGTATAGTCTACCCAAAGAACATATTTTAGTAAATTATGTTAGTCCCTAAACTTGTCCCTTGATGATTTCTTGATTACGTCAATAAAAATTTTATTTGTTGACAATCTATTTCCTTGATGGTAGTTGTTATAATCTGACCTGATTATGATATAATTGACATATGCCTATTTAATGAACTCTACTGATATAAAATTTGGTCCATTATCACACACCAAAGAGATGGGTGTACCAAATTTGGTCGTTATGTGCTCCTTCAAAAAGTGAATCACATCATGTGCTCTACTATTTTTTGTGGCTATGGATTTTGTCTATATATTACAATAGTCTATATCATTAAGCACAAATTTATGGCATGCTAAGGAATTTGGGTTGATTACACTAATGAAGTCTAAACCCCACTATGCAAATGGCCTTCCTTCAACAACTAGTTGTAGAGGCATTGCTATGTGTATTTCTCTCTTGGATAATGCTTGACATTCATGGTATGTTCTGATGTGCATATGAGCATCCTTAAAGATGGTTGGCCAATAGCAACCTAACCTCAAGATTTTATGGGTTGTGGTACTCCCAATAGGGTGACCATTACCTATATTTTGATGCAAGTTATCTAGGATTTCCTTAGCTTCCTCTATAGATACACATCTAAGATAAATACCTTCATCATTTATTATATAGAGGACTCCCTTCTTGATCATTAAATGATAATATTTGATCCTCAAAGCTCTCCTTCTTTCTCTATTAAGCTTGGGGGAACAAGCTTTTGTAAGTAAATACTATATTATATTTGTATACCATTCTCTTTTATAAATTTGTGCTACACATACCTCTTCAATGGTGATTCATGGATTAGTCTCAATCATGAGTTGAATAATGCATTAACCTCTGATGATCTTTACAATCTTGATCTCTATGTTTAATTCTTGGATCTTGACCATCCATTTACCTTTAAATTCTCCTAGCTTGTTATGTGAGAGGGTGAGCTTGACAACAAGGTTAGGTACAATAGTAATGGTTTTATTTCTCAATATGTAATGCCAAAATTTATTCAATAATTTGATAAGAACAAAAATTTGCATATTAATCATTGAATACCTAAGCTTTACATCCTTTATATTATTTCTCATGAAGGCAATCAGATGTTCAATTTTATCTTTCTTATATGTGATAACCACAACAATAGTGTTTTCTAAAGTGAATGAATATAGATAGAAATATTTTATGAAGTTTGGACTAATTAACATTCTAGCTAGAGATATGACATCCTTAATGTCTTGGAAATACTTTATGGATTTAGTTTTCCACTCTATTTTAGCATCTTAATTTATCATGTTGTTTAAGGGATTGATGATTTCTATGAACACTGAGATGAACTTCCTTATAAAGTTGATTATCCTAAAGAATGACTTGAGCTCTTTCTTACTATTTGGTGGCTGAATTTTTTTAATTACCGAGATTATATCTAGATCAATTGTGATCCCATACTTCATGATAAAATATCCCAAGATTTTTCCCTCAATGATTCCAAATATGCTTTTCTTCAGGTTCAATGAAATACCAAATCTTCTACGCCCCTCAACTATAGATTGTAGGTGACCTATGTGATCTTTTCTATTCTTTGAAAACATTATAAGATCATCCATATAGATCATTATGCATTTTCCTATTATTCCCTTAAATTCATGATCCATGTCATGTTGAAAGGTATCCCCTACATCAATTAGGCCAAATGACATCCTTTTGTACGCATAGGTACCCCATTTCACAGTAAATTACATCTTCATTATATCCTCATATTACACTTATACCTAATCATAGCCTAAAAATCCATCAAAAAAGGACAACATTTTGAAACCACTCACTATCTTTATTACCTCATCTAGAGAAGGTAGAGGATAATTATCTTTCTCAAAAGCCTTATTTAGATTTTTTAAGTCTACACATAATCTGGTCTCACCATTATTATTTATAACTAGGACCAAATTGGCCACCCAAGTAGAATATCAAATTAGGAAGATGATTTTAGCACTTAATAACTTCTCCACTTCCCTCTAAATAAGAGGCTCTAGAATAGGATTTACTATCCTTTGCCTCTATCTAAATGGTTTATGATATTGCTTCAGGGTAATCATGTGAGTGATAACATATGGGTCATACACCTTCAGGTGTTCATATGTCTAGGTGATAATGTCTTTGTATTGAGCGATTAAATCCTTGACTTAATGTCTTTCTTCCATAGAGTAGCTAAGACCAATATTCACATAACATGGGTTATGATTATCTTCTATATTTTCCCTTTTGAATTCTAATTTATCAACCTTAGGCTACCTGATTTGTTATGTCTAAGGGTCTAAGTCTAATAGAATTTCCAAGGAGACTAAGCTAGCTAGAATTCAATATTTTGTAGTTAGAGAATGCCCTCTTTATCTGTTTCTTCTTGATAGAGGTGGTTAATATCCTTGTCATCAATAATTAAAACTTGAAATCCCTTTAATTAGTTAAGAACTAAATAATCTATTGATCATCATTGAAAATATAAAAGAATTCTACATATCTTGAATAGAGGGACAAAGAACCAATTCAATATAAAATCTCTTTACCTCTGACTCCTGTAGTGGCTCAAGATTGGTAACAATAGTAGCTAATGAATTGGCTGCTTGATTTTGCTCTCTTTAAAGTGCTATTATGTTAAAAGATTCAAATATTTTAATTAAATCACATGGTTTATGCTTATATATCTTTAGATTCATCAATTTACATTGATATTTATTTCTTATTTGGTTAACTATCAACTCTAATTCGTAGCAATATTAGCTAGTGAATTGGTTGATTGATTTTACTCTCTCAAGAGTGTTATTATGTTAAAATATTTAAATCTTTCAATTAAATCCCATGCTTTATGATTATATATCTTTAGATCAAACAATTTACATTGATATTTATTTCTTATTTGGTTAACTATCAACTCTAATTCACCAAATACTTTTATCTATTTTACATTATTCTTTAGTGTAAATTGTAATCCTAAAATTAGGGCTTCATACTCAGCTCTATTATTAGTACATGGAAATTATAATCTATAAGCTTCTAATAACTTCTTACCTTGAGGATCAATCACCTCAATTCCTATGCCTGATCCTTGCTTAGAGATGGCTCTATCAAAATGCATATTCTATAGTTGATTCAAACCTTTAGGTTCTAGGTTTTATGTTAGATTCTAAGTGGCAAAAGTATAAATACCAAGGGTGGGAGAGTCATACTTTACCTCCTCATTTTTTACATTGTATTTTATGATGGGATATTTCATTCTTAACTCTCTATCAATTATGATCTGGTTCACAACTCCTCTCCATGATAGCCAAATATGAGAGAATTCTATGGAAAGATATCCATTGAGTGTTTTGGACCAATCTCTACTCAATGATAATTTATAGCCTTATGATATGTCCACTACTAGAATATAAATGGTCATCTAGACTCTTAGTTTAGATGCTACTTGAATGTGTATGTTATTCAGTTCTCCAATTATTGGTACAACCATTTTTTCTAGTTGAAAGATCAATAACTTTGAAGTATTGGGAGTGAGACCAAGTTTTTTACATATATAGGTAGGCATGATAGTTTAAAATGATCCAAAATCAACTAAATAGTTATGAACATTCTTACCCTAATAGTTAGTAGAAATGGTGGTACTTTAGGCTTGCTCTTGTAAATGACATTGGCATCAACAAATTTTACTTTGTCCATAGTTACTCTAGTTCTTTCCATAAGGTCCTTTCTAGTAATGGACTTCTACAACATCTATTTTTGTTCAGTGATCTAGGCTAACTCATTAAGATTTATATTCACCTTAATTTTCTTCATATATTCCATGTTGTTGTAACCTCCTTTACTCTATTATTCCTTGCTTAGCAGCTAATCATTCCCATTTGGAGGGGGTAGATTGTTGTCTACTTTGGGATTCAAAATAATCATCATGGTATTTGGAATATTCAAGGTGGTAAGTGGTTATTTGTTCTTTAAGTTTTACACATCTCTCTAGAATTGTTGTAAAGAATTAACTTTATCCATATTATCTTCTAGTTCATTGTCATCTTCACTTGGAAAAGGGAACTCATGAGGTTAAAATAACATGTTTGTGATAAAAGATCTAGGATATTAATGGGATTTTGGTGGATTATTTATCTAATCCTATCTCATTACTTCCCTTTGGAAGATCTCAAACATAAAAAAAAACTCAACACAATAGAGTGTTAAGCACATAATATATTGAGAGGGGGGTGAATCAATATATTATATATCTTATAAATCTTTCCTTTAACCAAATTCCACTTAATAAACATTCAAGATATGCAATAAAACTCAAACAATAAACATCCACACAAGATAGAGAGAGACACTAGATATAATGTGGAAACCCAATGTGGGAAAAACCACTGAGAATCAATCTCTAATATATTTGTGAGAACAACCCCACAAGAACACCATACCCCTTTGCCAAGTAAAAACCTCAGCTATAATTTGTGAGCACCAACCCACATGAGCTTCAAACCCCTTTGCCGAGCACCAACCCAGCACCTATTCGTGAGCACCAACCCACAGGAGCACCAACCCATTTATCGAGCACCAACCCAGCAACAATTCATGAGCACCAACCCATAGGAACACCAACCCCTTTACCAAGCACCAACTCAGCGACAATTCGTGAGCACCAACCCCTTTGTGTATACCATACACCTATCTCTCAATGTTTCTATCTTAACAAATGATAGATCAATACAACATCTCCTTCCTCTCTCTCACCTTTGCTCTTCTAAGCTAGATATAACAAATACAAATCATATTCATCTCTCACAATTGCTTTTCTAAGCTAGATATTACAATATCAAAATCAACCTCTCACTCACACATTACAAATGGCTACTCAAGCCTTTATTTATAGCTTTCCAAATGACTATTGGCCTTCCCCTTTTGTGACCTTTCAATCCTCATAGAAAATAGTGCCAATCTTGGATGACCCTTCATATCCAAGCATTTCAAAAGTCATGTGGTGACCCTTCATGACCAAAAATGTCTTTCCCACTTTTGTCCTTATCTTTGGTGACTTTTCGTATTCCTTAAAGTGTCCCTTCATGAGAAATTCATCCTTTACTCTTTTGTCTTCACTTGGTGACTCTTGGTATTCCCCAGGATGACTCTTCATGGGAAAATGCATCCCATCCTTCTTTTGTCTTTATCACGTGACTCTTCGACTTCTCCAAGGGCCCTTATTTTGTTTCATATGTAACCAAAAATATATTCGTTAATATTAAATAAATATTAACTCATATTAGCCAAGATAAATAACATTAAATGCAATGGGGCCTTTATCACCAATAATATTAAACCTTTGACATCAATGACAATATTTCCAACAATTTCCCCCTTTGTCATTGATGGCAACCTCAATCTTGAAACTGCCATATCATGTCACCTACACATACCATCATCTAAAAACATATAGTAACTCCCCCTTACTGTAGCAACCTGTACCTATTCCTTGTACCTATTTTCTGCACCTATACCTATACCTATTATTCTCCCCCTTTGACATCAATGGCAAAGGGCCTACCTAGAGCTAACACTTAGATACCCCTCACTTGATGCTGAACATCAATGGTAGGAAGTAATAGAAATTAATCCCAACTCCTCTCTCTAATCTTTGAATGTATCCTTTGATCATGCCTTTGAGAATATATCTGACAGTATATACACATTTTTCCCTATCCTTTGAGCATCTGCAATCAAATCATTTGAATCTTTTCTTCTAATCTCACAACCTTCAGCATGAAACCTTAATGTGTATCCTTGATCACAAATTTGACTAACACTCAACATATTATGCTTAAGACCTTTTACATACAAAACATTTTTAGTCTTAGTTCTACCATAATCCAAACTCAAAGTACCTTTTCTAGCTATCATGGCTATGGTTTTATCTCTGAATCTCACTGTACCACCATTTATCTTCTTTAGAGAAATGAACTTACTTTTATCACTAGTCATATGCCTCAAACATCTGCTATCAATTAACCATGGCTGATATTTACCTCTCACATGCAGAGCTGTCTGCACCATCATAGAATCTTCAGGTTGTTTCTTCTGCCATGAACATGGTTAAACCTTCTCCCTAATGAATGGAGCTTTGAAAATCTGATCCTTCTTCTTCATGAATGGAGCTTTAAACCTCTGATCCTTCTTGATTGACTCAAACATGATTCTACAATACCGAGCTATGTGTCCAAAGTTGTTACACCTGTAGCATACTATGGTCTCTTCATTAAAGCTTGATAGAGGAGCAAAAGAGTTGTGGCTTCTGCTTGACTCTACTTGACTTTCCTTCTCCTTATTTCTGAAATTTTTATCTCTTTTTCTACATTCTATTTTCTTGTGACCATATCCATTACAATAAAACAATAGCCATAAAAATAAGACCTATCTATATATCTCTGACCTGATTACCTTTTGTAGCTTTGTTCCTTCCAGCCTTCTCTATTTGGAATGTCCTATGTATTCTTCACTTCTACCCTTTCTATTTCCTCTTGTGTTAGAGCTTCAACATAGCTCTTTTTCTTTTCAAAATTGATCCCTGTCTTATCTGAATATGCTTTTTGACTTTCCAATATCTTATTTAGCTTGTTAGTGCTATCCTCAAATTTTGAATCACTAACTACTTTTTCATTGACTCCTTTTTGAATATCTTCTTTTAAAGAGGAAATTTCAATAACATACCTTTCACAATCTTTTCTTTCTATTTACAACTATGCTTTGAGATCTTCTTCATTCTTCTTGGCTTCTTCAAAGTGTGCTTGTAGATCTTCAATCATTTCCTTTGACTCTTGTTCATTTTTCTCGATCTGGCGCTTTAACCTTCGATTCTTCTTCTGAATAGCTTCTAACTCTTCTATGGCACAATTGAGTTCTCCTTCCATATCTACTTTAGCTTCTTCCTCTTCTTCTTCTTGATTATTATGTATGGCTATGAATAGAATCTCTTCTTCTTCTGAATCGCTGACTCCACTATCTTCACCTGAACTAGGATCCTTAGAATATATGCTCTTCTTCTCAAATCCCTTCTTGGATTTGCCTTTGAAATTCCTCTTATATGTAGGCTTTTCTTCTTCTTCATCTTTAACTTTATTTGGGCATCTAGCTAAAAAATGTCCAATCTTTCCATAATTAAAACATTTAAAAGGTAATTTTCCTTGATATTTACCTGTTCCTCTTTTTGACCTGCGAATAAAAAGTGCTTTGTTGTCATCTTCATCATCACTGGAACTATCACTTGATTCTTGAATCTTAGCTTTCTCCTTCTTTTATATCTTGAATTCCACTTCTCTCTTTGAGGGTTTATCTTATTCTGTCTGCATCTCATATGCCATGAGAATACCATGAAGCTCATCCATCTTTAGCTTGGCTAAATTCTTCATCTCCTTTATTGCCAAAACCTTTGCATCATATCTCATTGGTAGAGATCTCAAAACCTTTTGCACCACCATTGACTCTTCCAATGTTTCTCCAAGACCTTGAATCTGATTTACTATTTGATCAACTCACAAGAGATAACTTGATATATCTTCTTCTTCTTCCATCTTCAAACTTTCAAACTGCCTTCTAAAAGTTTGCAACTTAGCTTGTTGAACCTTTCCATCACCTTTGTAAATATTCTCAAGTTTTACCCATGTTTCATGAGAATATTTACATTGCATAACTTTAACAAATTTAGATTCACATAACCCACATAAAATAGCATTTAAAGCTTTAGCATTACATTCACTTGCCTTCTTTTTTGCTGGAGTAATTGTAGATGTTTGTGGCTCTTCATATTCCTCCACCACTAATTTCCATATGTTGAATCCAAGTGCCATCAAATAAACCTTCATTCTCATGCTCCAAAAATCATAATTCATCCCATCAAACAAAGGTGCCTTATTTGTAGAAAATTCTTCCTGTGACCCAGCCATCGTGCTTTCCTGATCTACCTTCAAGCTGTAAAACTTTTCAAAAAGGAACTTACTTTGATACCAATTGTTAAGCACAAAATATACTGAGAGGGGGGGTGAATCATTATATTATATATCTTATAAATATTTCCTTTAACCAAATTCCACTTAATTAAACATTCAAGATATGCAATAAAACTCAAACAATAAACATCCACACAAGATAGAGAGAGACACTAGATATAATGGGGAAACCCAATGTGGAAAAAACCATAGAGAATCAATCTCAAATATATTTATGAGAACAACCCCACAAGAGCACCATACCCCTTTGCCAAGTACAAACCTCAGCTATAATTTGTGAGCACCAACCCACATGAGCTTCAAACCCCTTTGCTGAGCACCAACCCAGCACCTATTCATGAGCACCAATCCATAGGAGCACCAACCCCTTTGTTGATCACCAACCCAACAACAATTCATGAGCACCAACCCATAGGAACACCAACTCCTTTGCCAAGCACCAACTTAGCAACAATTCATGAGCACCAACCCACAGGAGCACCAACCCCTTTGTGTATACCACACACCTATCTCTCAATGTTGCTATCTTAACAAATGATAGATCAATACAAAATCTCCTTCCTCTCTCTCACCTTTGCTCTTCTAAGCTAGATATAACAAATATAAATCATATTCATCTCTCACAATTGCTCTTCTAAGCTAGATATTACAATATCAAAATCAACCTCTCACTCACACATTACAAATGGCTACTCAAGCCTTTATTTATAGCTTTCCAAATGACCTTTGGCCTTCCCCTTTTGTGACCTTTCAATCCTCATGGAAAATGGTGCCAATCTTGGATGACCCTTCATATCCAAGCATTTCAAAAGTCATGTGGTGACCCTTCATGACCAAAAACGTCTTTCCCACTTTTGTCCTTATCTTTGGTGACTTTTCGTATTCCTTAAAGTGTCCCTTCATGATAAATTCTCCCTTTACTCTTTTTTCTTCACTTGGTGACTCTTGGTATTCCCCAAGATGACTCTTCATGGGAAAATGCATCTCATCTTTCTTTTGTCTTTATCCCGTGACTCTTCAACTTATCTATGGGCCCTTATTTTGTCTCATATGCAACCAAAATTATATTCGTTAATATTAAATAAATATTAACTCATATTAGCCAAGATAAATATCATTAAATGCAATGGGGCCTTTATCACCAATAATACTAAACCTTTGACATCAATGACCATATTTCCAACATAGAGCTTGTCATATTGGGGTGTGTTGTGTATTCTACACCAATTAGAAAGAGTCATTTCAGCTATGTTGATTTATGGTAACTTGTTAGGCTACTCCATGTTATTTGAAGGCCTATTGAATGGTTTGTTATATCTCTAAAATCTAATGTTCTAGTTGCCAATTGGGATTTTGGCATTGCCCATCTTTTATTACATATTTATGAAATCATTGCTCAACTTTTAGACCATCTTTTGAATAGAATCCAATTCAGATTTTATGGAATTCATACCTTATATAACATCCATGGGGAGTGTAGCTACATGTTGGTTCTATTGATAACTATTACTTGTGACATGATTATTCAAGTAGCCAAAATTTGGCTACATTATCTATGTCAGTAGAGGCAATATGTATAATTGATTCTTATTATATACTAGAACATTCTAATTTATGTACGATATCTGATTAAGCACTAGAAATCCATAGTTGATGTTAGGTGCTCTAGGAATCTATAGGTTGAGATTCCTATCAATGTTAATAGACTCTTCAAATTCTAATGCCAAAGTATTGGTAGTAGGTGTTCTTCTTAGGAACATGATGGTGATAGGGTCCAAGGCATTCTTTTAAATCTCTAATGCTAATGTTGCTTCTAGTTTATACCTTGGGGTCAACCAACTATACATTTATACCATATTACATTGAAAACATATATGGGCTCATTTGGATCCTTCTTTATACTAGTGAAGTGATGATATACTAGTCCAAGATTGGTGACCTATCCAAACTATGCAAGAAAATCCTTTTGACATTGATCCCAATTGGTGATGGATTTTTACATTAGATTAAGTACCAATCATAGGCAACATCCATTAAAATAAAAGGGAATAATTGACAATGTAACATATTCATCAACTACATTTATTAACCTTAAAGTAACTTTAATAGACTTGATATATTCTTCTGCTATCCTTTTTCCTAAAGGAAAAAAGGATGGAAAATACTTTTTAGGATTCTAAAGAAAATCATGCATGTCTCTTAGGACAATGATGGTAGATACAACTAACTAGGGTTGTTACTGAGCCATTGGTTGATTAATAGGTAAAAGGTTCCTTATAGATAAGGGGTGCCCTATTAGAGGGGGATTGTTTTGAACCAGAGCTATTGGTGTAGCTCTAGGTATCCTATGAATTGTTAAGAGTGACACTAATAAACCAACTCAGGAATTAGATATAGTCACTCTCCTAAGTGACTATAGTGAAAATATATGCAAAGAATAACCTCTATTATCAAGGGTTCAAGCTCTCCTTCTAGTGCTAGTGGAATATTGTTGATGTGGGTTTTATACACACCATAGTCAAATGAGGTAGCTTCTAATGTTTTAATATCTCAATGGAGGTAAAATCCACTCTAGGGAATGAGTTATAGGTATGTGATTTATTTTAATCTATTGATGGAATAAGGGTAGGGCATACAAGTTGTTGACAAGGCTTTCTGAATGGAGGTGTGGCCTTCTAATAGAGTGAGTCTCTACATGAGTTGGATGGGTGGTTAGTTTTTAAGCTAAATTGGGTAAGTCTTAATAACAAAATAAAAAATAGGGTAAGGTAGGGTAGAAAATAAGGCCTCATGGTTCTTAAGAATCACTTCCCTGGTTGGTTTTTTAATGGACTCATGCTTTCTAAAACCTGTCTTTTGCTAGCAGCATTAACACACACAAAGTCAAACATGAATAAGAAGTCTGGGGAAATAAAGATGCATGGAATTCAAAATCCTTAGACAAAAGTTGATCCTTTTAGGGTAGTTGTTTCACACCCTTAACTAGGAGATTATGGCTTGACAAATGAATTATTTGAGGCAATTATTGTACACACATAAAACTACACTAAAGAAAGCACTACTACACATTCAAAAATATAATTTAATTAACTTGAATAACTTAATCAATATATTCACTAATATTTCAATAGATGTTATACATCTAAGATCAATATGTCAATTAAAACAGTCAAGAATATATTCATAGCCATAACATACTAGTGATTATTGAAACACACAACCATGAGAATAACAATTAATTGAATGAAATTGGAAAGAAAATACTCAAAACACTTTGCTGATGATCAAAATTGATTTGTTGCTTTGTATTCCAAAATATTTTGATTAAAAAATAATTTGGGTTAAAATTTTATATATGGACTTGGGGAAAGGGTCACCTTATCCTCCAAGTTCATGCAAGGTGTTTACATGTGTCAATTAGAACATGTAGTTCAAATTGTAGTCTAAAACTATATAAGAGAGAACTAGAAGTTAAAAATAAATAAATTGAGTTTTAAAAAATTATGCAACATGTACATGTACATAAAATATAAATTCAATTTTTACAATTATCTACTAAAAACATAAGTACATTCATCGTTATAAAATTATACATGTGTAAAAATTCAACCTATCAAGACTTAGTCATTTGTAGAATTGCATGCACCTTGATTGGTGTATAGGTTGAAGTGGTAGTTGAAGATGTGGTCACACCACTAGGATCCTAATTTTTTGCTTTGTTATCCTCATAAACCTTTTGTGTTGCTTCATGTTGCTATCATATAATGTCTAAATTTAGTAGTGGTGTCTAATGGACTCTTTTGGTCTATCTAAGGAGCTTTGCATGATCATCCTTGGATATTTTAAATTTAATTTTAAATATTTATACTTCAGTGACATTCTTTTAAGCCTTGCTTAATTCAAACACAATTTATTCAAGTGTCAATCCTTACAAGCTCTGCTTAAAATCATTGACTGCTTCATGAATAAGCTTGTCAAAATTGATCCTACTAATCAACTTACCAATGGAGTCCTTAACTTTGGATAATTTTAATTCATGTAAAATTTGAAGAAACTAATCCTCATGCACTTTTAATCTATGGATTAAAACCCTAACATTTTTTAACCAATCCTTTGCCTCTTT
Organism: Torreya grandis; assembly: GCA_037957365.1. NCBI lineage: Eukaryota > Viridiplantae > Streptophyta > Pinopsida > Cupressales > Taxaceae > Torreya > Torreya grandis. The sequence goes on along the minus strand of JARHVA010003048.1, from coordinate 2,087,552 downwards.
CTACCAAAATACTACTAGATTTAAGGCATTGGATTCCTCTAGTGTATTCATAAGGTCGAGGTGATTGTATAAAGAGTTGTATGTATATACAACTAACATCTTCAATTTTATGTTGTCCTATCTCTTGGAATAAAAAAATTTAGTGTCTTAGTTCATAGTAAGGTCCATCTTGGCCTTCATGAATTCCATGGCTTCTAAGGAGATATAACATCTAAAAGCTGCCTCTTAAACTTTAGCTTCTATGCTAGTAGGAATATGTACTATCTTGGCCTAATATTTGAGTTTCTCTAATTTGGCCTCTAATATATGCACTTCTACCTCAATATCCTATTTAGATAACTCTATGCCTTTATGAATTGAAACTATGGCATCCTTGTGTGCTTATGCAAGGTCTACAAGATTTTTCTCATATAAAGATTGTCATGATTGTCTATTTTGCCTCTTGTTGAGGGAGAACACTTCTTGCCCTTCTTCAAGGATGATTTGGGTGCATTTTTCACCTTATAATTTCCTCATATTCACCCTTTGAATAATCCTAGTTTGAGGATCAAAAAAAGTATAAACATAGGGAAGTTTAGTGATTCTAACATTTGGCAATTAAGAAACCTTGCTTCTTAAATCCACTACCCATAAAGGAATGTCTAACTGGGATGCATCGTAGGTTGTGATAACCTCTTTCTCAGCCTCCTCTTGAACTCTTTGTTATTTTTTGTGGGTCTTAGTTAGGACATCAGGTAAATAAGGCCATATAATTTTAGACCAATCTACTCCTCCAAATTGAGGAAGTGGATGGACTATGATTAATTAGGGTTTGGCCTACCTTCCCCTTCTAGTACTTATCATTATGGTTTCCTCTATGTATGAGGTAAATTGTAGTTTAAGGGTGGTTTTAGTGGATTAGACATATAGTTATGAGGTGGCTAAAGCTATATACACCTTTCTTGACACTTTCTTCATCTTGAGGGCTCTAATCATAGAGGTACTATTAGGAACATAAGGGTTCTATGTAGTGAGTGGGGTTAAAGTGGAAATGAAGGGATCAATAGTAGTAGTGGAAATTGAGGGGGTAGATTTGGGAACTTCCACATAAGTAATTTTCTAAAATATGGGTTTATAATATAGAGGATAACTAATAAAACATTGAGTACCTAGAAAAGTAAGATCCACATGCTCTGTTTGGAGACTCATAGCCTTAGTTGTCTCTAACTTAGCTTCCTTATCTAAATCATCCTCAATATCCTTGATTATCACCACATTTCCCCTAGCTAGTTTTGAATTTTGAGGTTGAGTAGGTAAGCCCTATGATGCCTCTACTATAGGACTATCCATATGAGTCTTAGGCTTTCTCTTATAGACCAATGGGGTCTGTAATTATGTGGGGGAGTCCTGAGGTGATGATGTTTCTACTTATGGAGTTGATTTCCCAATGGATATAATAATATGTACATGGGGCATATCAATTAACACTTGATTTGAATCTAAATTAGGTAATTCTTGTGTTTTCTCTTCCTCATCATAATATAGGCTGATGGGATCCCCTACTAGTACTCCCTTAGTAGAACTAGGCTCAAGTAGCCTAGGCTCTTTATTCACTATCTTCAAGTTCAAAGGAAGTCTTCAAGAGGAGGAAGCTACTTGGTCCTTAGATTTCTCCTTGGACTATACTCTCTATAAATCCAAATGTTTCCACCCTCTTTAGAGTGTCTTTTTGTAGTCCAACTCCCTAGTAGAAATAGAAGGGTCATCCTAGATCATTCTCAAATGATCCTCTTAAATCCCAACAATCCTTATCCATTCTAATACTTCCTCATCAAACTTTAAATTCAAAAATAACAAATCATAGTCATAAGGCTCATGACTATAAGGGATGTTGAATCCATGAGTGTGTTTTTGGATCAACCCATGTGTATCCTAATCTCTAGGTGTCAGTGTGAGGAAAGGATAACTCTTGCATTTTCCCCCTACTTCCCTAAGATTCTTCCTCATCATATATGCCATCTTATCAATAGTTATAAAATGACCAAAATATAAGGCCTTATTCTGCTTTGATAAGTCTTCAATGTTTTGCCATAACTAAAAGGTAATTTCTTGTTTAATTAGTTTATCTGGTACAAACCTTGGAAGACACAAGGGGCCAAACTTGTTTCACCAAATCATGATAATATTGAAATTTGGGTAAATAAAATAATCCCTTTTCCCTTCCAAACTCTTTGAAATGTTCTATCCAAGTCAATGTATGGGTGATCCATGAATGGCTTTTCAAACTTGAGGATAGACATCCTTAGAAATCCTCACCATATGTTTGGTATAACAATAGACATGCATGAAATGGTAATGATCATAGATCATATTATTATTATTATTATTACAATTTGTGGTCAGAGGCCAAAATTCACCAAATATTTGTAACATGTACCATGACTACATCCAAAAAATAAGACATCATGTATAAATATCTAGAGGGTGTGGGATGCTTGTCCTTATGAATAATCTACTCTCTCAATCAAAGGCTAACTATTTCACCCAAGGCATATGCATTATCATGTGTAAGCATTATGTAATATAGTATCACCTAATCTAAATTAACAAAATTAATACTAGGCATATTATATAATCAATTGAGAAGAGACATACCAATGTGAATCCCCATCTTGAATTTGTCAACTGAATTTGCTCCTTTAAGCTTCTTTCCTTTTTATGTGATGGTATGGTCTGAGAAGAGCCATGAAGATAGTACCTTCTCCATTGAGTTCTATGAATTAAACTACACCAATGTATGCTTGTCAAAGTAGGCATCGTATATACTCAAAGATAAATAACTCTATAAATCCACTCCTAAAATTCATGTGACCACCATATTATTACTATAATGATGCAAGAAAACATCCTATGATATTTTACCTGAAAAATAAAGATTCCCTTAGGAGGTCAATACATGGAATTACTTTTGTCTTAGATATAATAAAGTATAATCTTTGGCATTTTAATTCTAATAATTCCTTAATGAACATTCTATCTTCTAGTGTCATCTCATCTTCCAGTGAAAACACATCCATTAAATCGATGATATCCCATAATGTTGAATAATTTTGGTACTTGTCTCCTAATATGGTGGCATCAAATATTATATCTATGAACTTTGTGGAGTCCTTAATTAAATATAGGGATGGTGGATTCATACCTCAAAATTTCTTAGATGTAGATGTCATTGATGCATACTTTGTGTTGTTTATTCTATGCACTATGTATTATATGTAAATAATTCAGCTCTAGCTCAGTCATTGTTTTACTCATAATACTTTTGAAATTAAAACCAGGGCTCTTTGTCACTATAAGAAAGTAGAAAAATTTGAATTCAAGTTAGATTTAATGTAATGATGGATTTCCAATAGTAGTGTATTGCCTATATAGAATCCTACATTGAGTATTAGTTCATGTGACATAAATGTGCAACATTTACTTAGCTTATATTTTCCTATATAATTCAAAACTTGTTAGCTCAAGCTGGCTAGGTTATTTAAATTATTAATGGGAAATATTTTTACCTTTACTTTGGCTAAGTGTAGTGATACTAGTAGTACTCTTAGTAATAAGGCATTTAGGGTTTACATCAAAAAAATTCTTTTAGGTTAATGTCTATAGATTAATTCCTTTAGGGGAATTATTTTGGATAAAATGTTCATAATAATTTCCTTAGAGAGATATTTCATCTAGGAAAAATTCTTGAGACAATTATCCTGAAGGGCTATTTTGAAGGTCTGAAGGGTATTTTCAATTTCCCCAAAAGGTCCACTTTGTAGGGTATTTTGTCCATGATAAAAGTCCCAAAAGATCTAATTTGTAAAGGATGAAGGGCACTTTTAATTTTCCCAAAGGGTAATTTCATATAACTAAGGGACATTTAATAAGTCTTGAAGGGTAGCTTACACAAAACCTAAAGGGTGTGTGTCTTGGGTTAAAAGGGTATTTTGGTGGGAAAAAGGGCTATGATAGTTATTTTGAAGGGTAAGTGGCTAATTTGAAAAAGGGTCAATAGCTTGGGACAAAAGTACCAAAGGTTAGTCCATGTCAAAGGGTACAACACATAAAGGCCAAAGGGAAATTTTCATAGGATAAAGGGGTAAAAAATGATATCTTAAAGGATAAGTCCCATAGGGTAAAGGGTTCAGGAGAAAAGTCCTGAAAGGTTGTTTACACAAAACTTGAAGAGTATGTGCCTTAAAAGATCTAGTTAGAAAGTGTAAAGTGGTTAATTTGGGAAAGGCTAAAGGGCTAGTTCAAATGACAAAGGACAATGTCAAAAAGGTTGAAGGGATAGTTCAAAAGTCCTGAAGGGTATGTAGAAAGGATTCAAAGGGTCTACTTTATGGCAAAATTTGCCCAAAGGGTCTATTTTGTAGGGGTTAAAGGGAACTTTTGATTTCCCTAAAGGGTAATTTCGTATGGCTAAGTGTCATTTTAAAAAGTCCCAAAAGGTAGGTTTGGTGGGGTCAAAGGGATAATCTATCGAGGGGTTTATTTCAAGTAAATGTATGTAGTCCAAAATTTTGTAAGGTAAAGAGCTCATAGGTTGAATTCCTTTAAGGGAATTATTTTGAAAAAAATGTCCACAACACTTTCCATAATAAAATAAGGCTTTCTAAATGGTAAACCCAAAATAAAATAGGCCCAAAAACACCCAAAACATAAAACCTAAAAGGATAACTTTCATAAGGGATGAACGAATCAACCTGAAAATATAAACCCAAAGAATAGTCTCTATAGAACAAAATTTAGTCTCATGAAATACAATACCAATATCATACTACAAAAAGTGAAATACCTTAGATTTTATATAATTTTCATAAATAGATAAAAAAATGTGGGTCCCCATTTCTATTTAAAGGAAAATGGGATGTTGGGCACAATAGATGGTTACTATCAGATTTCACTTAGGTAGGGATAGGTCTAGTCTAGAAGGTTGTTGAGTGATTCTAAGAGGTGGATTTAGGCTGGAGGCTAGTTATTAGATAGAAATAATTGAATTAATTACTAAAAATAAATACTTAGCTTTGTTACCTGATTAACTTTAAGGTGAGTGGTTAAAGACCCATTGGTGAATCTTAGAGCAATGTTGGTAAGGTGTCAGTGTCTTGGCTATGGTTGATGAATTATAACACTTTCTCTAAATTGGTTACTAGTTTACTAGAATAATACCTAAAAAATAAGTACTAATATAAGAAACTATGATAATTATCGATTCTCTCTGATGATTGATTGCCCCCTTTCAACTCTTCTTCCTCTCCTTTTATAGATGGAAGGAAGATGTAAAATAATAAGTTCAAACAAGGTCTTAATAGGTCATCTAATTTTAGTCTTAACATGCATAAGTATGTGAATGGATAAGAATGAAAAAAAAAAGTGGAGTTGATATGGAGTTAACCCTTAAGGTGGTTAAACACTGACTATCACTGGTTAGGTCTAACCATCTATGATTAGGGGTCGATCATTAGCGATCAATATGTCAAAGGTGGAATGGTCAAAGCTAGTCATTATGACTTAAGTTTGGTGGGGTAATAGTCATGAAGTCATCATTAAAAGGTCTAAGGGTTAGTGTGATTTCTATAATGTCCATGTATGGTTTTATAGTGTCTACAATTTTCCCCTTTTATTATGCAGTTTGTATCAAAAAGCTACAAAACAAAAAAATGGAAGGTTAGGTTAAAGGTTCAGCTACCTCAAGCATGCTAAGACATGTTCCACCTCAAACCAAGATTTGATTTGGTGATAAAAAATTGGGTGAAAGTTTGACAAGTAGTTAAATGGGTGATAAGGTTGGTTGGTTTGGACAATGAGGCATAAAATATGCACACATAATGTGACTAAATGTGATATCCCATATCATGCATCAACTAGAATTTTATGGTTAAAATAGTTGGGTAAAATAGGTGGTACTAGAAGGACAAGTGATAAGTGTATCATGTGATCATATTTATGCATATAAATTAGGTTTCATTCATAAACTTAAGTCTATTAGGTAAGGTCAGTGTATTCATAGGTATCCAATGTAAGAAGTGCTCTTGAGAAGACACGATTAGGTCGGTGTGAAAAAAGTAATGCGGGTTCAAGATGAAAATGTAATCATATCGGTCAAAGTGACCAAGGCAAGGTCATTGTAAAACATGTATAAGTTAGGCTAAAGTGACCAATTTTGAGGTTGAGGTGGTTGGTTTCTTGGTGGAGTAGATAAGTTCCATGGGTATGTAATATTTAAGGAAGTTAGTGGAAAATGGTTATTAAAAAAACTTTAAGTTGTATTGGAAAAAATGTTAGGATATCAACTGTTGAAATTTAGGGTTAACCATCAGTAGTAACCTACCAACCATCAATGGTTAGATGTCAACCCTAAAAGGGTGAGGTTAAAATTGTGCTATTGGTTTCATTTGTTCATTCAAGCATTATAATCTTTGGCACTTATCTCTTGATGAGTGTGAAAAAATGGTAATGGTTGGAATATTTTTAGTGATAGAGTGAGTTGAGTGTTTTTTGGGTGATTGAGGGTGATTAAGTTTGATTGGTTAAATATTCAACCATCAAAGATGCAAAGAGGATGAGGGAGAGTATGAGGTACAGTGGTAGTTTTGAGGGCACCTCCACATCAATGATCATAAAATAAGGTAGGGGATGTAATTAAATTTTTCAATATTTGTTTCTTAAATAAATGTTTGTTTTATTATGGGTTGGTTAGGCCTAAGGTTAGGGATAGGGTTAGGATTATTTGGAGGTGTAATTGGGTAGTATAGGTTGTAAGGATGAAAGTGATAGAGGGGGTGAAATTATAGAGGGGTAGTGTAGGTAGGAGGAGGGTATATTAGTTTAGAGAAGTTTTAATTTGATTTTGGTGGATGTGTTAATAGTTTTAGGGGGATAAGGTTAGATCACCAACAATCACTACAGAGGGATTATTAGTGGTCATTATAAACCATCACCAGTTAATGAGTGACCATCAGTGGTTGATAGGTGACTATTGATAGGTTACTATGTGGTTGCCATCAGTGATTGGTCCCTAATCATTAATGATAGACAACATGATCGGTAATAGTTCCAAAGGGAACCATCATGAGTCGATTATTGATCATTTATTATTTATGAGGACATGATAAATTTAAAAGTGTTAAAAGGAATGGGTTGGGGGTTGGTTAAAGTTTAAAGGGTGTGGATGTTGTTTAAGGGTGAATTAGGTAAGGGGTGAGGTTATTGGGTAAATGGGTGGATAAATGAGTTATGATAGGTAGAGTCTAAGGTAATTTAGTGGTATAGTTTGATAGAAGAGGTGAATAGGTAAGGTTGGAGATATAGGTAATAGGGAGTAGTTCATAGGTGGTGTTTGATGATCTAGGCAAACTAAGGTATTAATATGACCATGTAAGTAAGGGAGCAAATACATATGTGACATAGAGTGTCACAGTTACTATATGAGGTTCATTGATCAATGGAAAAACAAGAGTGGGATCATTTTTTAGTAGTGGGCTTGGGTGGAGTTAAGTACTATTATCACATGCCTCAAGATGTGGTGATGTTAGTGGTACTCATTGAGAGATGGGATCTCGACACTAACACATTTTTGTTGCTTACTAGTGAGATGATGATCCTACTTGAGGATATTCACTAGATCATGTGGCTATCACTATGAGGTGAGCTAATATAACACATTTAGGGCAAGGAGTGAGACTAGCATATGCAAAGTGGCATGTTATAGGTCTAAACTATTCACTCTTTTATCACATAGATAAGGGTATGAGGCATGTCATCACTATGATGATGATGGTGATGACTTATTACATGTTTCTTAACTTGAGTAGTGGTAGGTTTCCTTCATTTTTATTAGTCATTTTGGTGGGCATGGTAATGGATAGTATAGTATATTCTTGGGGACTTGTCTTTATAGTGAAGATATATTAAGAGTTCTATGGATTTAGCTCACATAAGAGGTATGGTATCAGTGTTGGGTTTGTGTTTCACTATTGGGATTACAATCATATTAGGGTTCTATAACTAGGTGAGCTACCATGGCATGAATTTATTCATATGGACTTCAAGGTGGGGTTTATGAAATGGAGATATGATTATGCACTCATAGGACTAGGAAGAGGGACATGTGATCTAGATTGGTATAGGGACTGATTGGATGCACTGGTGGTTGGTGATGTGATATGGCAACTGTATGTTCAATTTATTATATGGGTTGATCATATGAGGTAGATTTTATCACTATAGAGTTATAGATGGATCTACGAGAGGTGATATCTAGAGGTAGAGTTGATCCCATTTGATAGTGTGAAGAGACAATTTAGCCTAATTCAAGACATCATATGGGAGTTCCCAAGATATCAGAGGGAGGATGCAAAGTTACCATCACCTACCCCAAAGCTAGAGGAGGTATTTATTGATCATGAGGAGTTGTTGTTGAGGGTTGAGATTGATGATGTAGATGTTCTTGATGGGTACCCTATGTGGTTTTAGGTACACTATGATGTATCCATGTTTGGGGGTGATGAGGGCCCATAGGACATGGATGTGGATGTTGAGGTGGGGGTGGTGGTCAGAGGGGTGAGGATACCCTAGATAGATAAGCACTTATTGTTGAGAGGGATCAGACATAGGTGGCATTAGCCATAACATAGGCATATTTAACGTCATTTACCTAAGAAAGGAACATGACATAAGGCTAGGTGGCCACACTGACTAGGGAGAGGGATCAGGTTAGGGCTCAGCTATCCATGGTGACTTAAGAGAGATATTATCTTAGGCATGTAGGAATAGGAGTAATAGTAGCTATGGACTAGTAGGGGCTCTATTGATGGATATATATGTTGTAATAGTGGAGGAGCTCTGGTAATATGAGGCCCTTATTTTCACATGTCTCCTAGATGATCCTAGATGGGGTGAGTATAGATAAAGGATCATTGGAAAGGGCTAGTAGTGCAACACCAGGTCAATGGGTTACATCTATAGGGGTAAAGGTAGGCTTAAGATGTGGATAGGCTCCAGAAGGTATTGGTGCTCCAAGGTTCTAGACTATTATGAGATATTGTATTTTTTGATATATCATATGATTTTAATACCAGCCTACGAGTTGATGTATTTAAATGTATATACGTGTCTGAGAGACATATACATTATTATATACATGATCATTATGTTGATTATGAGATTATGATATATAGATGTGATCATGGATTATGGTTTCATGTTTTATGTTCATGGATGTGATGTTTTTTATGATGATTATGTTCACATGATTATCATGTTTATGGTTGATGTGTACTCACCTAGCTAGGCATGTGATGATGTGTCTATTTAATTTATTCTCATGATGATATTTGATATTGATGGATGTTGTTTATGATATGGTAATGTTTATGCTTTATTGTACATGACTATGATGTTTGTGATTATTGGTATGGTTATGTATGACTATGATGTAATTTATGTTCATGATATGGTTATGGGTTAATGGATCATGGTTTTATGGATGTGATAAATGGTAGGATGATTATGATGTTAGGATTAGGAAATGTGATGTTCATGATGTTTATGATATGATTATGTTTGTTTTGATGAGATGATTTGTTGGATATGTGGATAAATATTTTCTTTCTCATCTAGATAGGCATGTGATGGATAGTGTATGTGGATGATATATGATTTGAATAGTGATAGATGTTCCATGATTAGTTATTGTGGTTGATTATTTAGATGATTTGCAGGAATGTGATGATGTTATCTATGATTAGATATATTTTTGAGATAGATTGACATGTGATGACTTGTTGACTAATGATGTGATAAAATTTAATATTATGATGGTCTTATGTTTATTATGATTGGTTGTGATTTATAATATGTTATTTTAATTTAAAAACACTTAAACAAGGCATAACACATAATAAAACACATAATTGATTTTTAAATGTTTTTAATGGGCTACATATGATTAGTTGAAGGTGGTTGACACATATATTAGGTTGTATTAGAAAACTAAATGTGAGGAAGATAGGTTAATCAAGAGATAAACATCATAGTGAATTTATCAACAATTAGATGTGAAATAATAAGAAGGCATGATGCTTCTTCTTTGGCAAGGACTAAAACAAACTGAAGTATGATCAACTTACAAACATAAGTCCTTTGAAGGCTTTGCATTATCATCCATTATTTGGTTAAAAGGTGTCTTGATCACATAATGTAAAGTAAGATCAAAATATCATGTTTATAGAGTGTATAAAGGGGAGATGGATGAAAATAGAACCTTCTTGTGAGACTAGAATGCCTTTTTAGGAGGTTACTAAAGAGCTAATATAAACAAGTCCATGTCATATAAAGTATAGAGTGATTGATGCAAAAAATCTACTTATGAAAGCCAATTATGACTTCAAAAATTATTTTTGCCTTTTATAGTTTTGATAATGGGTATTTTACTATTTTTTTATTACTTGAAGGGATGGGGGAAGCAGATCGATGCAGGAAGCTTCCAAGAAATTGCTACACTTTTGACAAATGATTTACTTAGCTATCCTTCAAGGGAGTGGTTTAATTTTATAAGATTTGTATGAGGATTTGGATAGATATCCTTCAAGGGAGAAATCTACCTTATATTACGAAATTTTGATATGTTTGGGCAATTATCCTTTATGGTAGTAGTCTGTGAAAGCTAGAAATGACCCATATGAGCTTTGGCCTTTTTTGATTTTGTGATTTATTTTTCATTTGGTATTGACATGGATTTGTTTATATAGGAACAAAAGTTTCACCTTTATGAAGGAAAAAATAGAGAATAAAAAGGTTGATGATGGTATGTAAAATAGGTTAAGGGACAACAGCCATGGGAATCTATCCTATAAAAGAGGGGAAAAGTACCATGAGAATCATGCCATGGGTAGAGCCATGGTACCCATGTTCAAGATTAGGTGATGATTGTGATGGATAATCACATGATTTAGTGTTAATCCGTTGTCCTTAAAATAATGGGATGGATGTGAATGAAAATAAGGAATGAGCTTAAGTTAGATAAAAAGAGAGTGTGAGCCTTTTTAACAAAAGAAAGGATTCAGATGTGAAGCATTAAGGGGGTTAGGTTATAGTTTCCCCTCAAGATAGGAAAATTTATAAGCTCTTAATCCATACTTAGGCATTATGATATAAGGTCCAAGTCAATTGAAAAAAAAATTGCCCCACTTGATTTTCTCCATATTGATTACATGTTGATTTTACTTTAGGACAAGGTCTCTGATATTAAATTCTCACATTCTAAGGTGTTTTTTATAATCGTGCTTGATTCACTCTTGATAGACATGAATGTAGGTAAGCATGAATAAATGATGCTCATCAAGTAGCTCAAGTTAGGATAAATGTTATTGATGATAATCACTCTCAGAAATGAGATCTTGAAGAGATATGTGAAGGCAGGGAATTTGGACTTTGAGAGGTAAGATAGCCTCAGCTCCAAACACAAGAGAGAAATGGGTAGCACCCATAAGGGTTTGAACTCTAGTGTGATATACCCAAAAGGTGAAAGGGATGTGTAAATGCCAATCCCAACTAGAATTATTAACTATTTTAGATAGCATGTTGTTGAGAGTTTTGTAAGAGGCTTCCACCTATCCATTAGTCTATGGATGATAGGGTGATGAGAAACTCAAATTGATACCAAATGCATCACAAATACCTTAGACTCATTTATTTTTTTAAATATTTTCCATTGTTAGTGATAATTTTATGAGGAACACCAAAATGATAGATAATGTGATGGTTGATAAAGTCGATAATATTCTCAGCTATAGTTGAGATGAGAGGGATAGCCTCTACCCATTTGGTCAAATATTTTTTTGTAGTGATGATAGAATGGTTTCATTATGAATAATGGGGGTTAACTTTTCTAATAGGTCTAGACCCCATTGCAAAATGGGCCATAGATAATTAGATTCTTGGATATTATGGCTAGGTGCATGATGTAAATTGGCATGTTGTTGATATTTGACACACTTTTTCACATAATCACAACAATCTTTGTTAAGGGTGGGACAATAATAAACAAGGTGAAGGATGTATTTAGTGATGGCTAGACCACTAAATTTTCCTCTACAAATCCCATCAAGTATTTCCTTGATATCATGAGAGGCTTCATGACTATGTAGGCAATCAAGGAGGAGGCCATAAAATTTAATTTTATATATAATTCCCTCATTATGTTATAATGTGATTTTTATGGATAAATTCCCTTTGAGCATTCTTATAAAGGTTACAAGGGATGATGGCAATGTTGAGGTAGTCGAAGGTCTATTGGTACGAAAGGTTGGGTTAGGTTTCCTCTATATTGAAGATGGTAGGAGAGTCTTATCTAACATAAGATGGATGGGTAAGTTGATGGATAATGATATATAGCTTAGAGTTAGAGGGTGTAGATGGGATCTAGGAAGTGAGATAAGTCATCATATCAACAAAATTATTTGTAAATTGTAGAGTGGTTTGGATATGGTAGTGTTTAAATGATGTTAAGAATACACCAGCTAGTTATTTGTATTGTTGCAAAACATAATTATTGCATTGATAAGAGTCATTTATTTTATTGACCATAAGTTGATAGTCACCAAAAATGTTGATTATTTTGACTCCCAAGGCTAATGAAGTTTAGAGACCTACCACTAGGGCTTCGTACTAAGCCATATTATTGGTGCATTCAAAATATAGGTTAAAAGATAAAGGAAGAGGTTCACTATGAAGGAGGATAAGGATGATGTCATCTCCCCCACCATGTTGACACTTTGATCCATTAAATAACATGGTCACTTGATAGGTGAAGTCTACTTGAGAGAGGGTTGCAATGGAATCATCTAGAAATTTGAGAAGAGGAGGTTGGTTGTCTACTAATGGTTATTTATCTAGTTGGTCAGCAATGACTTTCCCTTTAATTGACTTTTGTTTAAGGAACTCAAGGTCAAACTCAGTTGAAATCATGAGCCACTTGGCCATACATTGATTTTGGTATGGCTTAGAATGCACATACTTGAGTGGGTTAATATTGGTTATGATATAAGTATTGTGGATGAAAAAGTAATGGTGATGTTTTATGGCCAAAAAGACTAGGTTAAGGCAAAATTTCTTGAATGGTTATATTAATTCTTGTACTCTAAAAACATGTGGATAATGTAGTAGGTATCTTTCTCTTTATGCTACTCATCCACATGATCCAGCATTGTCCCTAAGGAGTGATCAGTGCAAGAATATAAAGGTAAAAGGGTTGATCTTCCTTGGGAGGAATGAGGATGAAGGGAGACAAAATTTACTCTTTAAGTGACTCAAAGGCCTTTTGATAGTGGTTATTTAACTTAAAAGATACATCCTTATTTATAAATTGGTGGAAGGGTTGGAATCAATTTGAGAGCTAAGAGATAAAGAGACAAATGGATTGGAGCTTCCCCTATAAGCTTAAAAAGTTGCTTGAGGTAGGTGTATACATAATATTTTTTAATGCTTCACATCTTGAAATAACCCATCAAGACTCAATCTCTTTGAGTGCACACCCTAATGGGTACATCAAGAAAGGGGTGGGTAGACCTTTGGTGTTTCACAGGATTAGTGTCCCTTTTTTCCACATTATTACCAATCCAACCAGATCTAAAAACCATTACCTAAGTTATTTCTCCTCCCTTGAGTATTCCTCCAATATTTTCCTCTTTCCATCCCTCCTTTTTTATCTTAAACTCATTTTAGACTATTGTATATACTGGGTTGACATGGTCGACCTAGTATAGTTTAGGGGTATTCTTTCCTTTCTTGGTTTGTTAGCCTTTCATCTGACCTAACATAGACCTAGTAAATTATCCTAAAAAACACATTGGGTTAAGTGGGTCAACCTTGTACAGTCAATGTTCTCAAAAGTATTTATGGAAAGATCCACCTATATATAAAATATCATTTTGATCATTATTCATATGTGCAATCAAGAGTGATTATTCACTCATACTTCTTCGCATTCTACTCTTCCACCATTCTACTTGAGGAAACTTAGCTTGTGTTTCTTATTTTAGAGAATCTAGTCTTGTGGATAAGTCTTGGATTCTTTGGACTTTCTTAGTTATCCTTACAAACTAAAAAAACCTCTTACAAAGCCCCTTTGGCCAAGGGAGAGATTGATTCTCAATGGGTTCACATTCAAGTAAGTGCATTCTAACTTTTTTCTCCTCTCTTTTAGTAGATAAAATTAGCATAAGTATTAGCTCAAATAATAATATATTTCATATTTCATGTATTAAGGTGTCACTCATACTTATTTTAACTAAAGTTCCCTATACATATTTGTTTTATTTCTTATAACCCCTACTTTATGCCACAAGCTTTGGTGTGCACTAGATTAGATTTTGTTATCTTGTTATTAGAATATAGTGAACTTTTTAAACCTTAGGACTCCATTAGGGTTGTTGTGTGATTGTGTTATACTATAGGATTTGGAAACCTTCCTATCATGATATGTTATGACAAGTTATACCTTAATTGGGTCTAGTGGATCCCTATATTTTTCATGCTCTAGCTTAACAAGTATATCCCAATCGAAAGTGTAAGTGTGATCTATCTTATTTGATCTAGGATTAATTTATAGACATGATGAATTTCTAATTGTACACATTCTAGTGAACACAACATGAATTATCCATTATAGTATTTGTTCATTTTACTTCATTTATTTCATTCATTTTACTGTCACTTTTATCATATATTTTTGACATTTTGGATCGATTATGTTGACCCAACTATTTTTCTCTATGGACAAGTTTCAAGAACAAGCAACTAGATCAACCTGGTATAATTTAATAGCCTTTTAGACATCTAGATTAACCTAATAGGTAGACCCAATTAACACCTTATAATTTTATCACTTTTTAGCAAGTTATTGTATATCTTGATCGATACTATTGACCAAGTTTTTAGGTTTCTCAAGCATACTTCTAGGTTCTAGACTAGCAATATTCTTCATTACATCTATGATCCACCAAGGTTAATTTATACCTCTCTATTTCTCTATTTTTTATCTTTAATTTCATAGTTTTTAGTCTTAAAAACTACCCTTTCATAGTAAATTGGATTAACAATGTCGACCTAGTTTTGTGTTTTGTGTGTTGTCTAAAATAACTAGATCGACACTGTCGACCTAATTCATTTTCAAACCTTGCTTATATAGTATAGGTTTGACCTTATCAATGTTATTATATATTTTTTGCATATATTTTAAACACTATACCTTGTTTCAAAGTTGTAATTAACCTCATATCTACTAGTAATTAGCTCACACATTTCTTTTCTTGCTATTTGCATGCTTAGAATAGTTCACATAGTTTAATTAAGTAATTTTCAATTTATTGCTTAGTTTCATTATTTCTATTTTATGCACACACAACCAAATCACATAATATAAACAATCACTCTAACATTTATCTACCCTAGGCCAACCTACTTGGATTTCATCACTAAGGGGGATGCAGACTTGATGTTATGGTCAAGTATAAAACATGGTTAATGGTATATTCTAGCTAAGCACCTGACACCCTTATCATTGTGGTGTGTGAAGTGAAGGGGTAGGCCCTAATACAAATCTTATGTCATTTCCACTACACTATCTTTCATCCTAAACTACTTGAAACCATTCTTAGATTATTATCTAGTACCTTGCTTATAACCAACTTCCAATCACATAAAAAAATCATAATTTAATAAACATTCCAGGTTGACCAATTATTTATATCTTTATTTTCAATTTGATTGCTTTCTCTTTGCTCAATTGTGCATGAAAAAAATTTCATTATCCAGTGTTAGTGAAATATTTTTTTTTTGTGCCTCAACTAGATTGGCCAACATTGATCCAATTGACTATTTGTCTCCCTTTAGCTTTTATTTTCCTAGATTAACTACAAAATTTGTCTTGTTTCAGCCCATAACTTATTATCATCTTTCTCTCTTTCCCTATCTACTATACTAGATCAACCCAATCAACCTTATACCTTTCTTAGCCCCTATACACTATACTAGAATGACTCAACCAACCCTGTATAGTCTAAAGTTCCTCTTTCTTCTTTTTCCCACCTCTGTTTACTGTACTAGATCGACCCAGTTGACCTTATAATATTTTCAAGCCCTTTTTTCTATACTGGATCAACCCAATTGACCCTATATTATTTTATACCTTATTCATCAATATAATTTTCCATCTCTACTTTTGTATTTTGTTCATCTCTCTTCAATCAGAATGAAGTATCTTATTATAATCTTAATTAGACAGTCTAAATCCATTTATGTACTATATGGAATGTTCATTTCTTCCTTTCTTTTTCTCCTAAGAGAACCATCACTCTTAGGGCACCTCTTCTCCTCCTTCATTTATGAATTATAACATGGTGCAAATAACACCTCAAGATGAAGTTGATGGATCTGATCCTTTATATACTTACCAATAAACTTCTCAAAATATTCAAACTAATGTGGTAGTGATTGATACAAGTTTACTTAAAAATCCCACTAGTACTTCTTCTAGTAATCCTTTCCCTAATACTAATATGGGGAGTTGTCATACCAAAACAAACCCACCACCTAATACAACTCAAATACTAGCCTAAGATATTTAGAAAATAAACATTATACAAAATTATAACACCAAATAAATGATGTAACTTCAACAACACTTAATCAATGTGGCTAATCAACCTCCAACTATTCATCCTCAAGATAATCTTAATTTCATTCCTCCACCTCTTAGGTATTCCTTAGTTAATGTTAATCCTCAATCCATAATGACTAAAAAGAGTGTTCAAACAATTCAAAATGAGTCTTTATCTCCCTTCATTATTTCCATTGATATTGGTAACATATCTCCAACTATCAAATATGATGGGATTAAATATCCTACCTGATTTCTTAAATCCTTTTGAAACCTTTAAAAAGAGTGGATCCAAACTAATACCTTCACCACTATTAAAATATTAGTAAAAATTTTTAATGGTGATGTATTATAATGGCATAATCAACTTCCCCAACATTCTATTTGGCAAATTGAAGATTTGGTCAATCCTTTGGTTAAAGAGTTTCAACATAATGATCTTCCCAAAAATTGTCTTAGCCATTTCATCAATGCTAAGAAATCTCTAATGGAATTAGCTCATGAATTTATTTAAAGATGGAAATATTTAGCTCATAAATCTAACCATAACATAACTAATAATAACCTATTCAATCTCTTTATCATGACTTTAAATCATACTCTTCAATATAAGGTTCAAACCTTTGCTCCTCAAACACTTAGTGAAGCTTTTAATCATGCTAAGCATCAAGAATTTCTTATAAATCAATTCGAACCTAATCCTAAAATTATTAAGTTATTTTTCCAAAATTATAATGTTATCACTAGTAATACTCTGTAAACTAAACAAGGAGTTTTCATGACTGATATTCTTTCACCTTCTCATACACATCTTTTGGTTTATAAAATGAAATAATTTTTACCACCCTTGAAACCTTTCATCTATCCCAATGCTCCTCCTAAGTGGTATGACCCAAATTTATTTTATTGGTTCCATGCTGACATTGGGCATTCTCATGAATATTATATAGGGCTTAATAAATTTTTTGTCTCATATATGTTTGGTGATTCATTTAATCGTGAAGCTATTATCAAACTTCATTATCAAGAATACACTTTTGCTTCTAAAAAATGAAAAAAAATTAAAGCTTCTACCTCTAATAACCAAAAATATTCTTCAAATAATCAAAAAAATGTTAAGGATGTTTATGCCATCGATGTTGATTATGAACAATAATATAAAAACTATCAATATGTCATTACTTCCAAGGTTAATTATCATTGTAAACCATCCCATAAAGATCCTATTACCAAGCCTAAAAATCCATATTTAGAAGAACAACTTATTAAAGATACTACCACCTCTAATGTTGATTCAAAGCCCCTGAGGAAAAACTTCCTCCTTCTAATCCTCCAACCACATATATACCTTCCAAAAATAATTTACATTTTAAACCTCATGTTAGTTTTTCTAAATCTCATTGGAACTTTATTGAAGAACTCAACTCTATGCCTTACAAGATTCTCTCATGGATTTGGTTTTCACTTCATCCTATCATCATAAATTTATCATGTAACAACTTATAGAAATTAAAGATCCATCTTCCATATATGAAGATCCATCTTATATTGATTCTCAACCTACCAACATCAATACCATTGAAACCATGTGTCCTTCTTTCAATCCCTCTATTAAATTCCTTGAAGAGGACATGATCAATGATGAAATTATTTTTCACATTGATGATCCACCACTCTTTATTAAAGAATCCATTAATACCACTCTTATTCATAAAGTCTTAGTTGATGAGGGATCTAGTATTAATATAACATCCTTGTGGCCTATTTAACAACTTAGTTATAACAAAGATAATCTTAAGCAACCTAATCTCACTTGTCATGGTTTTAACAAAACTAATCAAAAACCATTTGGTTGTATTTGGATTCTATTAACCATATGACCTAAGACCATTTGAACCAAGATTATGGTTATTTATCTCCATTTATCTTATAGTATCCTTTTTGGTCATCCATGGACTCATCAAATGAGGGAATTACTTCTTTTGGTAGTCAGCGTATTAAATTATTACATAATGGGAAATAGTACAAGCATGAAGATGATCCCAATCCATGGAGCATTTATCTTCCTAATCCTAAACCTCAATATCATATTCCCATGAATCCTAAAATTAATAATGCTCCTTCAATCAAGTTCATTAACATGAGTCCTGATTTACAAGTTACTCTTGCAAATTCTACTGATGATGAGCCCAATGAGTTACAACATACTTACAATACCACCAAGTTACCTCCATATATTTCACAATTAATTCCTCATTATATATTACCAAGGGACATTGCTATTCCTCTCATGGATGAGATTACTGACTTTACCCCTCCTTGCAATGCTCAAGAGCCTTCTTTACTAGAAGATGTCTTCACTTGTAATGATTTTAGAGTGGCTAAATTGTTTCAAGATCTTCTCATCATGTTTCCTTGTACATTCAATAATATTAGTATTTCACCTTCCAAAACTCCACCTGATTCTCAATCATGTACAATTTATCCAACATATGATGATAACTATATTATCACCAAAGCTTAATCTAGAGATTTTAATGTTTAGCATTACTAGAAATATTTAGCCCAAATTAATGATTTTAATTAGGATATACATATCATTTATATGGATTTTACCTTAGATATTTATGGTCATGTACCTCCCATCAATCCTCCTCTTATTGATACTCCTTAGGTGGTAGAACAAATTATGCCTTATAAAACTTTTAAAGTTCCTACACCTTTGGATTATATCATTCCATCAGATCCTTTACCATCATTAAATCTACCAATATTCTAATTTATTTTATTCTATCTACTTCATCTACTCCTAAAATTACACTTTATGACAAGGACACTAATGTCCATTAGATTCATTTTGAATATGAGCACCATGGCAATCAAATTCTAAATATTGAAGTAGATGTCAAATATCATGGTCTTCTTCCTACCTTTCCTAGTGACAAAGCTATTCTTGAGTTACTTCATACTTATGAAATTTAACTTCCTTAGAAGCATCATAAACATGGAAATTTAAAGACTAAAAATCCTTGATTCAATAACTTCATTTCTAGAATTGATCCTAAAATAAATCCAATTTCATCCTTACCTAATGCACCATACCACTTTCAAGATGGCAATGCCATGCTTATTGAAGAAGCCACTTGCATCAAATATGGTACCCCATATTGTCCTCGATCAATCATATTTTTTTGAGAGCTTTAACCTATGTAATATGACAACTTTAACTTATTATTTGATAAATATCATGAAGCTTTCACTTGGTCCTATGAGGACATGCCTAAAATTGACCATAGCATTATGGTGTATAACATCATTACTTATCTTGATGCCAAGAAATGAATAAAAAATAATGAAAATTTAAACCTAAAGTTTCAAATTTATTTCATAAGTAAATCATAAAATTACTTGATGCTAAATTTATTAAACCAGTGGATTATTTTGAATGGGTTTCCAACATTATTCCTATTCAGAAGAAAGTCACTATGGTCATTCACATTTTCATTGATTTCTACAATCTTAACCTTGCTTATCCAAAGGAAAAATTCCCCTTACCTTCAATAAATGTCATCATTGATTCCACAACTAGTTACAAAATGTTATCTCTTATGGATGGTCTCTCAAGATACAATTAGATTCATATCGCTCTTGAGGCCAACATAAGACTACCTTTATCATGGAATGGGGAACCTATTACTATGTCAAAATGCCCTTTGGTCTCAAAAATAATAGATCCACTTTCCAATGTGTAATGACTCACATATTTCATGATCTCATTCATAAAATTTTTGAAACCTATTGTTAAATTCAAGCATCGTAAGAATCATCTTTCTGATCTTGATATCATCTTTGATCATCTCCTCAAATATAAAGTTAGACTTAATCCTTATAAATGTGTCTTTAGATTCACATATGGAAAATTATTAGGATTCTTAGTCTCTCTCCATGACATTGATGTTGATCCTACCAAAATTAGTGTTATCATTCTAAATGCCTATTCCTCAATCTATTCCCAACATTCATACTTATCTAGGCAAGCTTTGGGTAATTAGAAAATTAATCCCTGAAATGGATTATCAAATTCACTCCATTAATTACCTTCTCAATAAAATTACTAATTCATAATGGATGGATCCATGTCAAAAATCCTTTAATAACATGCAAGATTCATTACTTCATCCACCTACACTTTTTCTTCCTTACAATGATAAACCTTTGATTTTATATACTTCTACCACACCTATTTAAGTTGTGGCAATGATTGACCAATAAGATGACATGAGAAGAGAGTATGTTATCTATCAAATTAGTCAAGGTCTCATTGATTATGAACATGTTCTACCAAAATTAATCATGATTACCTTGCCATCTATTTTGTAGATGAAAAGCTTCGTCACTACATGCTCTACTAGACTACTTATTTCATCATTCATTCCAACCCCCTTCATCATTTCTTCTCCAAAACCTTTCTTCTTAGAGACATAATTGGTAAATGGACAATCTTACTTATGAAATTTGATCTTTGTATCATCACATAAAAATCTATTAAATGATAAGTCATAGTTGACCAATATGATGTAGCTCCTATTCCAACCATTTGTTCCCTACAAGACAATCTTCTTGATGACAATATCCTTTACATTGAAGGTCTTAATCAAGCTATCTCTCTTAAAGATTATTTTCATAGCTTTACCATTGATATTGAAGCCAATAATCTTGAATAAACTTCTAATCCCTCTGGTACTACTAGACCAAAGGTAGTTATCAAAGATATCCCTAAAATTAATGTTAATTTGCATGAGGATACTTGGACCATCCACTTTGATGGTTCTAAATGACTTCAAGGAGCTGTGGCAAGCTGAATTCTCACTATTCTTCTTGGTAAGATCATTCCTTTATATTTTCACTTTAATTTTGATGTCACCAACAATATGGCTAAGTATGAATCTCTAATCTTAGGCATAAGAGCCACTCTTGATATAAACCTTTAATATCCTCATCTTTAGGTGATTCTCAAATTATTTGCCATCAAGTTAGTGGTGACTATCAATGTAATAGTGAGAATCTCATTACCTATCATCAAATTGTAACCACTCTTGCTAAGGATTTTATCTCTTTCACTATTGAGCCTATTCTTAGAGATCAAAATTCCATTATTGATTCTCTTACCTCTTCAAATTATCTCTTTCATCCACATCAAGTTCTTTTCTATCTTTATTTTATTATATAAATAAGACAATCTCCATCTTCAATTCACCCATTGTATTCCCTTATTTATCATATTGAGGATGTTACCATTTGACAAAGTCCTTGGTACTAAGACATAATTCAATTTTTATAACACCAAACTTATCCTCCTAATTTAGACTCTCATGAAAAGACATGCATTCATAAACAAGCTTTCAAGTATGTATTTTGACACAACATCCTTTACTACCACAATTTTGAAGGTACCTTTCTCCATTGTGTTATGCAGGATGAGGTCCCTCCTCTTCTTGAAAAATCATAGGGGAATTTATGGTGGTGATTGTAGCATACATGCTACATCATGCAAATGCCTACATATGGATTAATTTTGGCCTACTCTTGAAAAGGATGAAATCAAATATGCTAAAAAGTTTACTCTTTGTTAGGTTCACAATGATTTTATCCATTCACCTCCTTCTGAGCTTTAAACTATCAAATCTCTTTGTCCATTTTCCACATGGGGATTTGATCTCATTGGTAAACTTTCTCACTCCCAAGATGGTCATGTCTTTATCATCACCGCTATCGAATATTTTACCAAGTGGGTATAAGTCATGCCCCTTGTTAATGTCACTAATCCTACCATTTCTAAATTCATTATTAACCAAATCATTTGTCACTTTGGCATTCCCCATACCATCATTTCAGACAATGGTGGTAATTTCAAAAATAAACATGTTAAATAACTTTGCAACAAATTTAAAATCAATCACAAGTTTTCCACACATTATCATCCATAATGTAATGGTTAAGCTGAGGCCACCAATAAAATTATCAACATTATTATTCAAAATATAATTCATGAAACCTGCATGAATTAACATATTCATCTTTACTTTACACTTTGAGCCTATCAGACTAATATATGCACTGCCACTAGGGCAACCCCATTTTTGTTGGTCTATGGTTTTGAGTCGGTTATTATTTTAGAATTTGATTTTTCCTCTCTTCATATATCTCTTCATGTTATTATTCTTAATGAAGAATAATGTGAAGCTCACCTTCATGCCCTTGATCTTCTTGATGAACTCATCTTTTTGCCTTGTAACATAACCACCAATACAAGGCTCGTATTGCTCGTCAACATAACAAATGTGTTAAAGTTCACACTTTTAATGTTGGTGATCTTGTCCTTAAATTAGAATACACCCATGATAAAGAAGGTAAATATGCCTAAAAATGGTGGGGCCCATATGTAGTTAATTATATCCTTAGTCCAAGCACTTATCATGTTCAAACTAATGAAGGCCATGTTTTCAAAGAGACCACTAATGCATAATTCCTAAAAAAGTACTTTGCTTAGACATTTTCTTCTTATCATGCTTTCTATCTACATGTATCCAACACTTTTTGGAGGTTACTTAAGCATGTATCTCTCCATCCATAGTAGTGCCCTCTTTTTCACAAACCTTTACTCCTTGCTTTTAGTATTTTGGTTTCCTGATGTACCATAGTCTTCTTTATCATCTTAAATTTTCTCTTGTTTTATTTTTTTCACCCCTTGGATTTTTATTTTATGAGTTACTTTGTAAGACCATGGATAGGACCCAACATCCCTCACAAAACCACTATCTTTTAATCATTTTTCTTTCTCTTGTTGTTACTTACCAATGTTATTTTGGTATCCTTTGGGTTTTTTTATGAGTTGCTTTGTAAGAAGGCTCCCTCACTTTATCTTTCGCTTACTTGTTAGCACACTCATGTGTTTTTTTTTTTTTTTTTTTTTTTTTTTTTTAATGATTTGCTTTGTAAGACCATGGATAGGACCTGCCCCTCCTCATAAAATTACCACCTTTAAATGTTCTTGATCATTATTCTCAACTTTAGCTTTTGCTTCTATTTCTAGATGAAATATGCACAATAATATATGTTATCATGTTTTCCTCAATTTACCTTATTCTTTTGATAAGGAATCAAATTTTACTATTATTTTATTCCTCTTTGCCCTTTGTCACATTTTTTTTCAATTTAAATTAATTTAAATTGTTCCATGTGTCATTTCTCTTGATGTTCCCTTCCTTTCATCTCCTCATTAGATAAAAAAAGGTCAAAGTCAAGATAGCACTTTTATTTCACCTAGATTTATGATAATTTTAGACCCCATGATCTTTTAAGTTCTCTCTCTTAGCAACCTTGTCCCAAGTATTCAAATGAAAGTCATCTTTAACACCCATTTTTGGTTTTTCCAAATCCATATGGAGGAGGAATCTTAAAAAATTGATCAAGAAAGTTAAAATCCAAATAATTTGAAACAAAAGGTGATGATATCTAAAATCCAAGATATAAATCTCAAAATTCAAATTCACACCAAAAGAAGTGATTTCAAGCACATCTCATATCTCTAATCAAAGATCAAACTCCATAGTTAGCTTCACATAAAGTTGAAGTCTTTTAGGGTGTAGTAGGCTAGTAGATTGGAATAGGGGATTTCAAAAATATCTATTATAATACCTACTTTCTCATAGAAGTACCTAATATTTGTAATAGATTGATGGTTCTGTAAGGGGTCCTAAAGAATGGGGAACATGTTGTGGGAAGGTATGTCTATTTTACTTTTCATTCATATAACCTTTATGGGATGATCTATATACTCCATTTGTTTACCTAATACTTTTGTGGATAAGATAAGTTCTTTAGAGTCCTTAAGGTTGAAAATCCTCTTATTTTGACAAACCTAATTTAAGTTTCTTGACTTTGATAAAGAGTTCCTCTACCTTGGTTTTTCCTTCATTCTCCCCTCCACCCATTTCATTTTCCCTCTTGATAGATAAATTGTGACTCCAAATATATTTCCCCTCTTCTTTAATTCCTTCTTATTCACTTCTTAAACACATAATAACATTAATTTGTTTTAGTTTTATCTATCGTTAGAGAAAAATAACATGTTTGAGTAACTATGGATTTCTTCTTTCTTTACACCATAGATTTACATTTACTAGACTTACTTTACTTTCCTTTAACCATTTATCATTATTTTTTTATCATATTATTATGGACACCTGAGTTTGTACCCTTTTTCTATTATTGAGTGAGGTTGGATTTTTACTTCTCACTCATCAATGTTGTTTTCCCTTTTAGGCATCCTTTTTCCATTGTTGATTGAGATGTAGATTGTTACTGCTCACTTATAAATGTTGTTTTACCATTTTATTTTGGTTTCTTATTTTACAATTTAGTTTTGTTTTACCATATTTCTTGACATGTATCCTTAGTTTGACTTGGTGAGTTTGCCTTTCTTACTTTAGGATAGCTTGTTTGAGTTTTTTGGTCTTTAGTAACCTTGGATTTTTGGTTACTTGATTTACTCTTATTGTTTGTCTTAGTCATTTGGTCTAACATAACACCTATCACCATAACTTGCCAAATTTTCCAAGTACATCCCATCCTCATAGCACTAGTTATCTTGGCTTTCCTAGATTTGCTTGCTTTTTTTCTTTAGTTTTGTATTCTTGGGTTTGTCAAAATCAGTCTCTATGCCCTACACAATCAAAACTAATAACACAATAGACAACCATCCTATGATAAAGGTAAGTCAAGGTACACATCACTTTTTACTTATTTTTAGGTATTTACTTTTGAGTCATTTACTTTTTAGATTAGTTTCTTTTTTTAGTCATTTATGTTTAATTATTTTTTATTTAAAATATTACAATTTTTTTTAGCATCAACATTGTATGTGTCCTTATGTTTTTCTCAAAGCACCATCCCCTATTACACCTTAGTGGCACATGATGAACTTTGAGTGGGGCATATGTGTACACATAATATTTTTAAACTTTTATCAAATAGTGATGTTTTACATCTTGCAAGAACCCATCAAGACTCAATCTCACTGAGTGCATGCCCTAAGGGGTATACCAAAAAAGAGGTGGGTAGAACTTTGGTGCTTCACAATATTATTTTCGTATTTTTCCACATTATTACCAATCCAACCATATCCCAAAACCATTACCTAAGCTATTTCTCATCCCTTGATTATTGCTCCAATCTATTCCTCTTTCCATCCCTCTTTTCTTGTCTTAAAATCCATTTAGACTATCAATTGTATTAGGTCAATTGGGTTGACCCCTACAGTTTAGGGGTATTCTTTACTTTCTTGGTTTATTAGCCTTTAAATTAACCTAACACGGACCTAGTAAACTATCCCCAAAAACACATTGGGTCAACCCTATATAGTTAATGTTCTTAGAAGGATTTAGGGTAAGATCCACCTATATATACAAGTTCATTTAATTCATTATTAATATGTGCAATCAAGAGTGATTATTCACTCATGCTTCTTCATAATCTTCTCTTCCACCATTCTACCTAAGGAGACTTATCTTAGGTTTCTTATTATGGAGAATCTAGTCTTGTGGATAAGTCTTGGATGCTTTGACATTTCTTAGTGATCCTTACAAACCCCAAAAACCTCTTTTAAATCCTCTTTATACAAGGGAGAGATTGGGTCTCGATGGGTTCATATTTAGGTAAGTATATTCTATCTTTATTCTCCTCTCTTTTAATAGATAGAAGTAGCATAAGTGTTGGCTCTAATTATACTATCTTTCATATTTCATGTATTAGGGTGTTACTCATACATATTTTGATTAAAGTTCCCTATACATATTTTTTTATTTATTCTAACCCCTACTTTGTGCGATAAGCTTTGGTGTGCACTAGATTAGATTTTACTTGTTATTAGAATAGAGTGAATATTTTAAACCTTAGGACTCCATTAGGGTTATATTGAAATTATGTTAGACTGTAGGCTTTAAAACCATTCATAACATGATATGTTGTATAAGTGATCCCCTAATCAGTTTTAGTAGATCCCCATATTGGTCATGCTCCTAATTCATAAGTGTATCCCAATCAAAAGTGTAGGTGTGATCTATCTTATCTGATCTAAGATTAATTCATAGACATGATGCATTTATGATTACATATAGTGGGTAGGAGGAGGCATGTTAAGGATTTATTTTATTTTGGCATGATCAACTTTGATTCCCCAAAGGGATATGATAAAGCTAAGGAGATTTCCTAACAAGACCCCAAAAATACACTTCTTGGGCTTAAGGCAAATATGGTAATGGATGAGTTATTTAAAGATAATCTTAATAATGGCCAAATGATATTTAAGACATTTGGATTTACCAATAATATCATCAACATAGTCATTTATTATTTTGTGAATAAGGTCATGGAAGATATAGGTCATAGTGCATTGGTAGGTTACACCAACGTTCTTTAATCCAAAAGGCATGACCCTATAGCAAAAAGTTCCCCATGGGGTGATAAAAGTGGTTTTGTGTTGATCTTCATAGGTAATTAAGATCTAATTATGACCTAAGAACCTATCCATAAGAGATAACATCTCATGGTTGATTGTAAGATAAACAAGCTAACGAATGCTTGGAAAAGGAAAATCATCCTTTGGATAAGCAAGGTTAAGGTCACAAAATTCCCCATAAATGTGAAGTGCCCATATGGATTTGGTGATAGGTATGATGTTCAAGACCCATTAGGGATAATAAATGGGTTGAATGAAATTTATGGATAGGAGACATTAAAGCTCTTCTTTGACAAGAAGGGTTATGTAAGGGTGAATTTGTCAAAATTTTACCTAACTAGCTTGGCATCATAATTGGTGATTATTTTGTGGGTAGAAATAGAGGGGTTTATTATTGGCATGTCACTATAAGACAAAGAAAATGATATGCTCTGGTCTTATAGGAAGGAGGGGAAGTCCCAAAGCTCCTTAGAATTTAGTGATTGACCAATTTTTATAATGCATGGGTTATCTATAGTACCTGAGTTGATATCCATGGTGGATTAATTCAACATGGTTGAAGTCTTAAGAGGAAGATATTTATGGTTAGAATAATATTATACACCAAGATAGGCAAGGATGGAGCCATCATCCTGACATTGAATGGTATTAATAGTAGGAAAGTTATCTACTACCATCTCAAGGTGAGTTAGAGGAATGGTTATGGTTTCCCCATCCGTTTGATAAATTAGGGGTCCAAGGCTGATCATGTTAATGAAAAAAAATTAGGGGGGAGTGATGTCAAAATCCTAATTTTTTGATGGTAGAATTTAAGGTGAGGATGGAATGTCCTCATCAATGATGGTAATGGGAGGTTGGTTGGTTTTATTTTTAGGTGGTGTAAAACCAAGGGCATGATTTATGTGAGGTTTTTAGGTCTTGATTAGAGGAAACTCATGTGGCCTATGTTCATAATGACTTAGACCAAATCCTTTATAAGTAAACTTATAAAGATATGTCTTGGTAAACTCTAGTTTATCTAGATAGGAAAAACTAGAAGTGAATGGTTGCAATGAGAAAGAGGTGGTGGAAGTGTCAAGGGGTTTATCAAGTCCCCTATAGATGAAATTGGTTTGATAATTTTAGGGTCTAAAAAGAATAATGACTCCAATATTGGGGTCATAACTGGGTTGTTGGTCAAGATTCCCATACTCTTGAGGAGTAGAAAAAGTGTCTAGTTTCAAAGGGTGATACTCCCCAAATGAAAAATTCTAGAAGGTTGATTCCAAAGGGTCTATTATGGGGATTTGGGTGAAAAGGATGTATGAAATGGTAGATTATTCATTGGTAGGGGAAGATGGGGCTTCATATTTATTGATGAGGCTTGTTAGATGGGGGAAAGAGAACATCATTGGGTTGGTACATCATGTTAAATGATGTAAAAGGACTCAAGTCATCTTGTATGGTAATAACTTAATTTTCATGTTCAAATTTGATGCATCAATATAGGGTGGATAACACATAGGCCATGGAATGAATCCAAGGGTGTCCCAGTAAAACATTTTACTATAACTCACCTTCTACTATGTACAAGAGCTTAAGAAGCATGTAGGGTCCTAGATGAATGTGAAGGACAATAGTTCCTAGTGTCATGGCCATAGTATCATTAACTAATTAGAGCACCATTGAGGTTTTTGACATATTGTTATCAAGAAATTTGAGTTGGTTATATGCATGGGAGGATATAATGTTAAATGTTATCTCCCCCATCAATCATACCCCTCTTAATTTATGTTTGGTTGATATACATGGTAATGAAGAGGGGATGATATGGATCATCTAGATGGATGGATGGTATTTCTAAATCTTAAAAGGTAACAAGGTTATAAACTTGAAGATCTATGACAAAGACTACTAGAGGTTATGATTCTTTTGGTTGGAACTCTATGGATTAAAAAGCCTCTATCATAACTTGGTGGTGATGGCGTGAGGTATTGATTAGTTCATAAAAACTCATCTTCACTAGTGTTTGGTGAAAATATTTTAGAAATAATCATTAGATTGATTCAAATGGGTTGGATTGAGGGGGACCCAAGATGGACACCTTGGGTTGGGTTGAAGGTAAAGGTTCTTGGTGTTGGCTGAGTGAGTGGGTGGTGGAAGAGGGATATGTCCATGAAATGGACACCTTTAACTTTCCCTTATCATTTTATTGAGCCTATGATCATGAGATCATATGGATGGTATGGATTTGGGGAGGAGTTAGGCTAGAGGATCACTTCGGTTACTCTTCAATTTGAGGTGAGAGTGGAGGAGTAGGTAAATGTTGGTTGATGGATATTGGTTTTTGGATTAGTGTTAGTCTCATAAGAGGCT
This sequence comes from Torreya grandis, assembly GCA_037957365.1. Lineage (NCBI taxonomy): Eukaryota > Viridiplantae > Streptophyta > Pinopsida > Cupressales > Taxaceae > Torreya > Torreya grandis. The sequence continues at coordinate 2,057,991 of JARHVA010003048.1, read as the reverse complement.
CATTTGATAATAATTAATCCTCATTGTAAGGAATCTAGAACAAAAAACATGCTCTGACTCCATTTTTAGGACCTAGGAAGCACCATTGATTACCAAGCAACTAAATATGTGGAATTAACCAGAAGTAATAAGTAACTAGAATCAGAAATAACATAGAATATGAGAGACAATACCCAATTATATTAATACTCTTCTAGAAGGAAATACAACAAAGAAGATGCCACAGTCTTCTTCCTTACACACCTCTAGGGCTCCCACACCTCTAGGGCATAAAAAATAAATCTCTTCAAGAGCTCACTCTCTCTCTTACGGTCCCAACACACAACTCAAACATAGAGTTGGTGTTCACCTCCAACTAGTCAGTATCTACTACTGCTAGTACACTGAATATACCCAAATACTCAAACCAAGTACACAATATACTTCAAGTAGATCTCCCATGAACTTGCAACAACCTGAAACTCAAATGATCTTATTTTGGAAGGATCTACCTTACCTTCCTCTATTGCTCTCCAACTGAGTACACACCATACTCCAAGTAGATACCACATAATCTTGCTACCTATTGTGTTGCTGACCTCCCTGATCTTGCACACCTACAAATCACCCTAGTTTTGCACACCTGCAAACCTAGATCTCACACACACACACACCTACAAATCAATGATCTTACTTACCATGTAGATCTCTAAATGTGGCCTTGCACACTTGGTGACCAAGATCATACATACATGAATAATCCTTCTAATTCTCCAAACTAGCACCCATACTTGGCACTGTGGCACTAGGAGGAACACACCTTGCTCTATTCACTCTAAAGGAGCTAATTGTTGCTCTCTTACTCTCTAGCATGAATTAAAATACAGCCCATGAGTCTATTATATAGATCTCATGCAAACAATAATTAGACATCCAATTACAATAATTAGATCCACAGCTTCAAGTCTATAATTGGCCTTCTACATGCAAACAACCAATTTGTTAACTAATTGTTCATGCAACTGACAGTTCTAAAACCACACAGGTGACTGACGTCAGTCCCTATCTGCTTAGAGGTGACCGACATTGGCTAACTCCTGATCGATGTCAGTTTCTTTGCTCATTAGATATGACTAATGTTAGTTGATTAGATCGATGTCAATTGCTCTACAACTCAGCAACCTCCTTCCCTATTTGCATCAATGAAGCTTTTATCTCCAAAACCTAACAATCTCCCACTTGGAGATAAATAGCTACACTATACCTATACCTGTACACCATCTAATCTATTTCTTGGCTTGTATCCCTCTTCAAGCTCAATCTTGAAGACCAACCACCACACATCCTATGGTGCAACACCTATCATCCAAGTAACCTGCCACATTCAAAGTACTTGACCCTGCATAGCATGAATCCCTATTACTGGTCCCTCTCAAATACCTGAGAACCCACTGAATCACTTTCCAGTGCTTCCTTCCCGAATTGACTAAAAACTTTTTGACATCACCCACTGCTTGGGCAAACTCAAGGAGTAGACATGTACTCAACCTCATCATGTGATTGGGGACCTTGTTCTATGAACTATCCATCCATAAGTGTGTTTCCCATCTCTGCATCCTGAACTACCTTCACACAATCATCCTGTGACAACATCAACTTGTGATCTCCCTATCTCTAGGATTACTCATGCCAAAGAATTTCAATGCTCCCAAATTCTTCATGGAAAACCACTAAAATAACCTTACCTTTAGCTCAACAAAACCTTGTATGTCTAAACCTTCAGCTAGCATACCATCCACATACAGTAATAGGATAATGTCATGACCATCATCCACCCTGGTAAGACAAACACAATGGTTACACTGACATTGACTAAAGCCCTGTTTTGTCATCCACCTGTCAAAACCTGTACCACTATCCTACAGCTTCCTCAAGACCATATGACCTGGCCTTCCATCTCACTTATCTATTCTCTCTATTCTTTAACTAAGGAGTCCATTAATCTTTTAGTGCTTTCATATCGGTTGGAAACCCTACCAAATCTCCCATTTAGTTCTGCATCCTGTTTATGCCATGCTCCCACTATTTCCTAGATCCTTCCTACTCTACAGTGAGCAATGAGTATAAAGAAGAGGAACAATGAATTTGAGGCTTACTTACCCTTTCAGTCCTCCATATGGGTGTTTGAGACTCCTTGACATCTTTTTATCCACCCAAAATCTATTCTAGTGACCGACCTCAGTCATCACACAGTCTGCATCCGACTGATGTCAGTTCCATGCAACTGTCCAGGTCATCGACACTGGTTATCTTGCCGATGTCAGTCTCCACCTACCTGACACAACTGAATCCTCTGGTTTGCATATGACCGATGTCGGTACCTATTTGTTTGACGTCGATTACCCTGACTGATGTCGGTACCTATGTTCGCCTGTGAGTGATGACTTTTTACCTGTGAGCTTTCTTTAAATCATACCCATGTCCAAATTTCCCTACTTAGAGGCATCCAGCCCCATCCACTAATATCTTTCTATCATCTCCTCCAACAACACCAAGGCTTTCTAGTTCTTAAGTTTATCAAATACATCAGTCTTCCTTTTCCTGCAATAAACACAATCCTTTCTTGTAGCATCCCACTGCTCATAAAAATCTCAGTCTATGCTCTCTGAAGCTGAACTCTTACCATCTAACTTAAGAACATCCATTCCCTTCTCACTTATGTGACCAAGCCTACAAAGCCATACCTATGCAACAGAAGTGGAGTCAGTAATACAAGCAAGTAGATAAAGAGTACCTACTTTCTTACCACATGCTAATTCAAGTGCATCTTTGGTAATATTCCAAGAATCTGCTATGAGAGTTACTGTGCATCTCTCATCACCCAACTTTCTTGAAGAAATTAGCCACATCTCCAAGACTGGGACCTGCATGACCTCCTTCAACACCCATGTGTTGGCCGCCTGCAATTTCAGCCGCACTTCCCCTTTGCCAATACTATGACAAGGCTCACCAACCCCTCTAATTGGGGTTGCATGGAAAGAGGCAATATAATATATGAACCAAGATTCTACTTTATCCAAGGAACATCCTAGAGCATCTTGTGCAACAACACCTGCAACATCTGCTTCTTCAATTCTTTCATGCTGATCTGCAACCAACCAATAATCTTTCTTTACCTGCTCTTTCTTTCCATGACACCGTAATTAACCATTAGTGATTTTCAATTCCTCCATTCTTAGTGTACTTTCTTATGCCATTGATATACTCCCACTCAATTAGAAACCCCTAAGAGTGACCTATAATCAAACACAAACCTGCTCCCTGCAACCTTAGCTCTGATACCACTTGTCAGGAATCTAGTTCAATAAACATGCTCTGACTCCACTGTTAAGACCTAGGAAGCACCATTGATTACCAAGAAACTAAATATGTGGAATTAACTAGAAGCAATAAGTAAATAGAATCAGAAATAACATAGAATATGAGAGACAATACCCAATTATATTAATACTTTTCCAGAAGGAAATACAACAAAGAAGATGCCACAGTCTTCTTCCTTACACACCTCTAGGGCTCCCACACCTCTATGGCATAAAAAATAAATCTCTTCAAGAGCTCACTCTCTCTCTTACGGTCCCAACACATAACTCAAACATAGAGTTGGTGTTCACCTCCAACCAATCGGTATCCACTACTGCCAGTACACTGAGTATACCCAAATACTCAAACTGAGTACACAACGTACTCTAAGTAGATCTCCCATGAACTTACAACAACCTGAAACTCAAATGATCTTACTTTAGAAGGATCTATCTTGCCTTCCTCTATTTCTCTCTAACTAAGTACACACCATACTCCAAGTAGATCCCACCTGATCTTGCTACCTGTTGTGTTGCTGACGTCCCTGATCTTGCACACCTACAAATCACCCTGGTTCTGCACACCTACAAACCTCGATCTCGCACACACATGCACCTAAAAATCAATGATCCTACTTACCATGTAGATCTCCAAATGTGGCCTTACACACTTGCTGACCAAGATCATACATACATGAAGAATCCTTCTAATTCTCCAAACCAGCACCCATACTTGGCACTGTGGCACTAGGAGGAACACACCTTTCTCTCTTCACTCTGAAGGAGCTAATTTTTGCTCTCTTAATCTCTAGAATGATTTAAAATATAGCCCATGAGTCTATTATATAGATCTCATGCAAACAATAATTAGACATCTAAATACAATAATTAGATCCATAGCTTCAAGTCTAGAATTGGCCTTTTACATGCAAACAACCAGTTTGTTAACTAACTGTTCGTGCAACTGATAGTTCTAGAACCACACAAGTGATCGACGTTGGTCCCTATCTACCTAGAGGTGACCAACATTGGCTGACTCCTGACCAACATTAGTTGCTCTGCTCATTGGATATGACCAACATCAGTTGATCAGACTGACGGTAGTTACTCTACAACTCAACAACCTCTCAACAACCTCCTTCCCTATTTGCATCAGTGAAGATTTTAGCTCCACCACCTAACACTCATGATAAAATTGATGGGATAATACTTGGATAGATTTATAGTTCTTTGTATCATGCCCAACTATCATATGGTATAATCATACTAATTTGTCATTATATCAAGATGGATTAGGACTATGTGGGTCAAATGGTGATAGGGGAAAGGTCAAGTAAGATGCATGAAAAAACCTTTACAAGATGGTTGAGTAATACTCAAGCAAAGGTGTCAAAGGCATGGAGGTCTTAGGTTTGGTAGTTGAGGTGGAATCCATTTTAGGAATAGGTTTGATGTTAAGATTTTTGGGTGAAGGAGTGTTCTTGGTGGATGGTTTTGGTAGGATTACTTGGGGGTGAAAGGTTTTTGGTTAGATGCTTGAGAAGTAGGCATTTTGGTTATAGAAGGTTTGGCAAAAATAGGTGAGGATGAAAATAGGAGTGATGGTGTAACCAAAAGTGGTGGTTAGAATTGGATTTTTTTTGGGATGGTTAGTTTCCTTACTAAGGTAGAAGGGTGAGGTCCAAAAATAAATGATAAAGTGGAAAGGGGAGGTAGGGTTTTGGTTTGTGAAATCTTAGGTGGTTTCACCTTATTTATTGGTTTGGTTTGGGGTTTATTTGATAGGTTTGGTGAAGTTAAGTCCAATTATCAATGAGGGGTGAGTAAGGTTATGACTAAGGAATATGCCAAGGTTTTTGGTCAGCTTAGTTAGAGTGGTAGAAGGTGACTTGGTTATTTTAGGTGAAATCATTTTAGATGGTTCAATTATGATTTGATTGGTAGAGGGTTATAAATGTTTGGTCGGGGTGATGGTGGGTTTAATAATGGAAATCAAAGGTTAGGAAGATAATGGCATGATTAGAGGTTCTTGTTTGGTTAGGTAAGGAAGTTCGAGATGGGTCCAAAATGTGGTATAATATGCATGAGGTTGGGATAAGTATTTTAAATTTTGAATTAGTCTAAAGAAGGGCTTATAAATGGTTTTGATCCCTTCACTAGTGATCTCAAAGGATAAACCCATGGGTGAGGAGAGAGGAGTGGTTACCTTTTCCTTTTCTTCAATAAAAGGTTCCAAGGTTTTGGAAGGTGAGTCTCCTATGAGAGAGGTAGGTAGGGTGATGCCTTCCTTAAGGATTATTAATAAAGGAAGAATGGATTGATGTATGATGGAGGAGAAAGATATGGTGGTAATGGTTTCCTCTTTTTGTATGCCTTCTAAAGGAGAGGTTGGTAGCTTAAATACCTCAATGAGTAGAGAAAGTGGAGGGGTTGTTTCCTTAGTCTCATTTTCCAAAGGAATGGAGAGTGAATCCACTACCTCAATAAGTGGATCAGAAGGAAAGGTAGTTTCTTCAATGGTTTCTTTAGTAATGAGTTGATTAAGAATTGTGTTAATGATATGGACTTCATGGTTGTGCGAGGATTTCTCTCTATTGTTTTCATTGTTTACAAAAGGGGCATGGTTGGGAAATGTTGTCTAAAGATGTCAAGTGGTTGATTTGGGGGTGAATTAGGGTTATCCAACATAAGTTCTACCTTTTTGATGAGATTTTGGATGACATTATTAAAGGTATTATACTTAATAATGTCATGTCTAGTGACCTAATGGAAGGTACATAATTCATTCTCATTATACCAACTAGGTATAGGATGAGAGGAATCGAATTGATATAGAGGTTTTATCAATAGGAGTTGTATGATGTTTTCTTTAAACAACTTTTCCAAGACTAAAGCATATGACTCCCCTAATGGAGTAAATTGATTTTGGTTGTTACATTTTGGGTTTTTAGAGTTTTGATTCGAGGGACTAGAGGAGTTAGGCTAGTTAACAACTAGTGGAGGGGTAGTTTTAATGATAACAACATTCATAGGTCCTTTGTTTTTGGTGTTAATGTTGGTTTGATTATTAGGTTTGGAGGAAAGAGTCTCATTTTATTTGAAGGTTGAATTCTTGTTTCTTAATTTTGACTTCCCCTAATCAATGGCTATGTTCTCTAATTTTCATGACATAGTGAAAACCTCATCAAAGGTCCTAAAAGTCTAAACCTAAAAATTGGAATAAATGTGTTCGACACAAGCTTGAGAAAAGAGTTTAATCATCTTAGGTGGGAGCAAAGAGAAAGAGAGTTGATTTATCAAGATTATCCAATGGGCTATAAAGTTGGATATGGACTCATCATCAAATTATCTAATGGATTAGAGATTGATGATGGAAACTTTCTTAGAGATGTTAATGGAAAATTGATCTAAGAAAGTCTAAGCTGTTTAGGAAAAAGACAAGAGGGAGTGATTTGTAATATCAATATACCAATCTAGTGCCAGACCTAATAGATATATCAAAAAGGTATGGAGGAGGAGAGCATCGTCATAGGTGATCAAATAGAAAGAATACCTAAATGCTCTCAAATGTTGTTGAGGATCTTCCTTGCTCTAAAATTTTGAAAATTTTAGAAGTTCCCATTGAGGAAGATAAGGTTAAATTTGGATAGATGGGTGAATTGGTTCATTGCATATTTGGTCATAAGATAAGAGGTTATGGGCACCAGAGATAGATGACTCTAAATTAGTCATTTTATCCATTACCATTTTTACAATATCAATTTGTGGTTTTGAACCCCTATAGTTGTAGGGTAGATTATGTTGGGTTTGGGTAGGTGAAACATACAAATAGTTGGTAGGGGTTGAGAATCTACCACATATTGGTATGTGGGCATGGGTGATTGGGATGATGCCACATATGAATACATGGATATAGGTGGAAGGTGGAAGGTAGATGCACATACCCTTATGGGTTAGGGATGTAGCTAAGGTTTTATGTAATGGGAACCTATTAGGGAACTGACGTAGGATGGTTTGGAGGTATGGTTGGGTTGGTAGATAAAGGAAATGTGGTAACTTTAGTACTAATGGGTAGAAGGGTAAAAGGTATGGGAACCACTAAGCTTTAGAATGGAGTAGAGGTATGTGGATTAAGAACAAGAGGAATGGTGGTGACACTAATAGAGGGGACTCCCATGGTAAGTAGAGTATCAGTGCTTAAATTTTGGGTTGATCCTATACTACAAGGGTTGTTAGTTGGGGTAGAAGGTGTTTGGGTGTTGGTTGGTTGGGTGGGTTGGTTTTATAAATTGAAGTGTTACCCATAAGGTGGGATGGCATGCCATAGGGTAAGTCAATAAGTAGGACCAAACTAGGGGTACAGTGGGATATTGTGTTAAGGTAATTTTAGAGGGCTATGGGGTTGTTACCCATAAAGTTGGGAAAATTTGCATCACCTTGGACAACCATCTAAGGGATGCTAGGAATTATAAAAGGATGGGGATAACTCTCTACATCTGAGATGTACTCTATGTATGAAGGAGAAGAGGAAGAGGGATTATTAAGATGTGGATCCTAGTTTGTTTGGTTTCCTAGTTGTTACCTAGTTAAAACCATGTAGATAAGGAAAAGAAGAAGATACAAGTAATCTCATAAATTAAATAAAGAGAAACCAATAAAAATTCAAGGAAACAAAACACACACTACTTTGTGTGACTCAACAGGGCCTCTAGAGTGGGTACTAGAAAAAAAGTTTATGGTTAGTTTTAGGTTATGCTTAGGCTCTCAAAGGGATATATGTTGGAAATAAGTATGTGGCTTGATATTTAGGCCTACCCCTTCACTTCACACACATATAATGGTTTTGGGTGCTTATCCAAGATACACTGATTGCTAGAGATTATACTCAGCCAGTGAACTAAGTTGGTTCTCCCGATGGTGATGAAATCCAAGTAGGATAGCTAAGAAAGGTGACCGTTAGGTGATGAAATCCTAGTTGGGGTTTATGTCAATTTTGCTATGCTTGATTAAGATTAAGTGGTTTGGTCTTGTGTGGGTGATAAGAGTGGAGCTATGATTAATTAAGCTATGTGAGCTAAAATAAGCAAGCAAATAATGTATGTAGTTAATTTTAAGCCTAAAATGAAATTTTGATCATTGTATGAGCACAAAAACAATAAGAATAAGTACCTAGATGCAACTATGAGCTCAAATAAAGACTTAAGGGTCCCATAAAGCATGCCAAAATGTTTCACATAAATTTTTATTTATTTTTAATATAGAAAAGATTAAAACTTGAAATAAGGGTGAGGTTAGTAGAACTTAGATTTGGTTTGTGCTCCGTGATCTAGACAGTTATAGATACTCGTCTTTGGCTTGGGAAGAATGACCTGTAGATAAGAAAACACTAAATAATGGTTGATTATTTATATAGTAGGATGGATTGACTAGTAAACTAGATCTAATAAACACAAGCTTCCTTATAGGTTGTCAATCCATACTTTTAAACAATCAAGTTCTAAAAATGAAAGATAATTTCTTGCATGAATAATAGAAGATATTGAAATAAAATATAAGAAGTGCTTGAAATAGATGAATTTACCTAATTATAGTAATAAATAATTGAATTTGAATGCTAAATAAAATAGACATGGCTCATAAAATAGGGTGATTTTCTATGCTCAGGCAAAAAGTGAGAAAGTGGGATTTAGTTAGGGTTTGATAGGTGAAATTAGCCTGTTGTTGGAATTATCACACAATGACCATCATAAGTTGGGTAAACCATCAATAATTGGGTAACCATCAGTGGTTAGGTGACCTTTAGTGTTTGGGGGTAGACCATTGATGGTTATTATCAAATTTGTCTTAGGTAAGGATAGGTCTAGTTAAGAAGGTTGTTGAGTGATTTTTGGAGGTGGTTTTAGGCTGGAGGATGGTTTTAAGATAGAAACAATGAAAGTAATTACTAAAAAAAATACTTATCTCTATTTCTTGAATAATTTTTAGGTGAGTGGTTGAGGACCCATTGGTGGAGACTAGAGCAATTCTAGTAGGGTGTTAGTGTCTTAGCAATGGTTGATGAATTATAGTGCTTCTAATATTTGATCTAGTTAATAGTTTGATAGAAGAATACCTACAAAAGAAGTTATGATACAAGAAACTCTGATAATTGCTAATTTTATCTAATTATTGATTTCCCCCTTTCACCTTCTCCTCCTCTCTTTTTATATAATAAGTTTAAATAAGGTCTTAATAGGTAGTCTAATTGTAGTCTTAACATACACAATTATGTGAATGGCTAAGAATTAAAAAATCAAGGTGGATTTGAGTTGGAGTTAACCCTTAAGGAGGTTAAAGGTTGACCATCAATGGTTGGGTCTAACCATCAACCATTAAGTGTAGACCATTGGTGTTCGATATGTTAAAGGTAGAATGGTCAAAGTTAGTCATTATGACTTAAGTTTGGTGAGGTAATGGTCAGAAAGTGATCCCTAGAGGGTATAGGGGTTGGTGCCAAATCTAGAACCACCATGTATGGTTTTATAATGTCTACACTTGATATAATTCTATGCACCTCAAGAGAACCCCATTGAGATCCTTCCAAAAAAGTGCAACATTGATGAGCACATATAGAATGGCCTACAACCTAAAATGCCTATGTTTGGCTTTATTCACTCCAAGGGGGTCTAAACTAGTTTGAAGGTAAGTAATCATATTTTTCACCCAATTTTTTGTATAATTTTGGCCTATTAATTCCTTTTTATGTGATACTAATATTTTTCTAACTTTAAACTTTACTAGCATATACAATTATTTATAGAGTCCCTTTCCTTACACTATCTCAGTGATCTAAATGTCCATATTGCACTCCATCACCTCTATCACCCAACTAGATATTTTTTCACTAATGTCACTATTGAGTAGAAATTATTTGATTCCTATATGCACAACAATGATTTGGATTTTTTGTTAGAGAGCATATAGCTGAACTTCTTGAGCACTCTCATAACTATGAAGATGTGATTCTCCATGAATATATAGTGTAACTCATAACATTTCAGTACATGGCTAAAGAAGGTAATTGGATGATTTAAATTATCATTATTTTTTTATGTAAGGATAGTATAGATTCCCTCTAACCCACCAAATGTATAAAGGATAAAATCCTTAATATAATTGATATTGATCAATGTGGGAGATTATGTGATGGCATGCTCAATGGCTTAAAATCTATACTTGCCTTCATGAGTCTAACAGAATGTAGAACTCATTTTAAGTATCATAGTGAGGGGTTTGCTTAGGGTGGTGAAATTAGGCACAAATCTCTTGAAAAAGTTGATTCTTCCTAAGAATTTCTAGAGACTCTTATTTTAACTTGAAAGAGGGAGAGATGAGATAGCCTTGAATCACTCTAGATCAATTGTGAGTCCCTTTTTAGAAATAATGTGCCCTACTAGAGCACCTTCATGAACTAAAAAGATACACTTTTTAGGGTCCAAAGATATTCTAAACTCCTAACACATTTTAAACACTTTCTCTAAATTTCCTAAATGTTCTTTTATGTGCCTAGAAAAGAAAGTTATATCATCGAGGTAAACCAAGATGATCTTGTTGATGAGCTCTTTAAATGCCATATTCATGGATTTTTAGAAGGTTTTTCTTATATTTTTAGGCTAAATTGCATCATTTGGTATGAAAAGGTTCCCCAATTAGTGGTGAATGTTGTTTTTATAATGATCACACTCTTACATTAAAATCTAGTTGTAGCCTAAGTAATCATCTAGAAATGAGAATCTTTTTATGCCTATGACTATTTGTAGGATCTATTCCAATGGTGGGAGGGGATAGTGGTATTTGAGGGAAGATTTATTCATATCTATGAATTCCACACATAGATGGATTTCCCCATTTATTTTTTGTATTGGGACTAAGTTGGTAACCCATAAATAGTTTTAAATAGTAAGTAATATTGCTAACCAAATTTGTCCCTACAGGTCAATTTGGGGCCCCTATAGGTAAAAAAATGGTCTTTAGATGTTTTATGGAGTTTAGAATTTGTTCATAGGGTGTATAATATGCCATTTTATGGAATTTAATGTCACACTAGCCTAGTCATTATTCATATTAGTAAATTTATCATTTTGAGTCATTTGAGGGTCATAAAAGGGGCATTTAATGACTTATATGGCCTTATTGGTAAATGTTAATGTTATAAAATTTGATTTAATTCCCCATGTGTCCTAATATATTTTAATCAAATATTGGTAATTTAAAGTGGTAAGCTCTTTAGAAGAAAAGATTGTTTTCTTGGGAAAAGAGAATAGTTTGGCACTTGTACAACCCACAAGGGAGTGTGACACCTGGTATAAGGTAAAGGGATGTATTTTTATATTTCTCAATATTAATTCAGTTTTTAAATTATCTTTAAGTTCTATTTCTAAGCTAAAACTATTCTATTCCTTTTTCACCCTTCTAAACACACAAAACTAGTCTTCAGGTTTGTACTTGGTATGGCCAGCAAGGGAGGTTCTAGGTAAAATACCTTTTGGAGGTGAAATTAAACTTAGAGAGATTAATTTACATAAAAATATATTTAATAATTTTGGCCTTTAATTTATTAACTATCCTCATGAAGTTGACTATGTTTTTTTTGCTTGCTAATCTGTGTACCCTATATGTTTGGCCTTGGTTTAAGTAGTTTCACAAAATATAGTTGATAGTGTGGTTTTAAAATGATTTTTAATATATTACCTCATTTTATCCATGCTTTTTTTCAATTTTAAATGTGTTTGGATGAGCTAAGTATCTCAAGTTGCAAGAGGAAGCACTTTTCTATGTAACATGCCAGTTTCCACCATTTTGTAGACCTCCATGATTTGTTAGTGGTTTTATAGGGTATAGATAGGTTCATCATAATGTATTAAATGTCCTATTGGTCCCATAATTTTTTTTAGTTTTCATTCTCCAAATCAATCTTCATAGTTTGCAATCATATGCAAGAAACATAGTCACATTGGCACTCATAGTCAACTTTCTTCCTACTCTCAATCTCAATCAAGATGCTTGAGATCTAATTATGTTTATAAGTGATTAATGCATATTATAGAGGTGTTTTACATGTTATTATTGTATTACTAGTTATTTTAAACCTTCCAAATAGCACAATGAGTCTATGATAGTAGTTATGTACAACATATATAATTAGGTAACCATTAAAGTACATCTATAGGAGACTCTTAGGATGACATCATGTTGAGATGGAAATTTGGATAAATGTTTAAATATTTAATTAATTTTAGGAGTCCATTTTGATATTTTTTAAAGGCTTTAATTGATCATAGACATTATAGCTTACATACTCATATTTGCTCATTGGCTGCAGACATGGAAATGGCCACCTACAGGTGTTAGTAGAGGGTTGAGGTTCTTGATGGAGGAATTTCGACAAATTCGAACCATGTTTTGAGTCCTAATTTGTTAAATATATCTTAACATGAATATTTGAAGTGATATATAGCTAGGAATGTTGAATATCACCTTCTAGTAGGAAGATGACAATGTTTAGGTATTTTTTCCTTAAATCAAGAAAGTAAAGGTCCTAACACTTTTTGTCAAAATCAAACAATAAGGTTATCATGAGATTGGAATTATCTAATATCTCTCACATTTTATCCCATAAATATAAAAATGACTTGGTATATTTGGTAGGGTATAATGTTTATGAATCTTGATTGTTTGGGGCCTCAAAGTTGCCCAATTATGTACTAAAACCCTGCATTATCAACTACAATTATGACTCCAAAAGAAACCTTTTTCATCCAAGTTGGTAGTATTAGGCCATGTATTCACATTTGGATGGTTTTATATGGTTTAAAATATCATTCATGTCCTATTATATCATATAAATAAGATAATTTATTGTATCTTGTCTCCCATACACGCCTATAGGGGTCCTTTCACTTGGAAACATCCACCTACAACCATATTACCTCCTTCAAAGCTTAAACCAAAGTTGAAAGTGTATAATTACTTCATTATTTAAAGGAATAATTATTGAAATGAATATAAATAGCATTTATGAACATAAATATCATCAATAGGATTTTATTGATGGTGTTTCAAGGTCCAATTTTTACCTATAGGCAGGGTCTAAATAGCTTTAACATAGTCCATTATAATTGATTGTAGGTAGATAGTAAGATAGAGAAAGGTAGTGTAAGTATGGACATGAATTGTGTAGGTATTAATATGAATTTTTGTGTTCATAATAACATTGAAAATAATTTAAAACACTATACCTATTTTCCAAATGTGTATGAACATCTATAGGGGTCAATGTTGAAGAGAAAACCCAGAATACACAGTCAACTGTCTATGACTGGTCTTGAAAGTTTTTCAACCCTAAGGTGTGAGGTGATCAATAAAATAGATGAGTTTAATATTATTAAAACTTAAATTTTTGTGTATTCATTTTTTTTGAGTCCTATAACTATAAATTTCACCTACAAGACCTCACACAGTCAAATGTAGTTGACTATGAGAGGCAGAAGCAAAGGGACTATGTTTTGATGAGGTTTAGCATAAGTAGGTGAAAAAGTGGGTCCAAAAACATGTAAAAACATAATGGCTCAAAATAATTAATTTTAATCTCAAAATATAAAATCATACATATAAGTGTCCCCTCTAAAGTAAAAACATAGTCAAGAGTTTGTGCACTCAGTCTTGTCTTAGTAGGGTGTATGGAGGGGTATATGAAGAATTTAAATAGTGAAACAAACATATGAGAACATATATAATGACAATTTTATTATATATAGTATTTTAATAATGGATATATAGTAGGAAGATAACTCTATAAAGTAGCATACAATTCATGCACCAACCCTACACACAATATTCTATACATAGTCTACCTTGAAGATTTAAGTAAGTGAAGGCCCAAATGATACCATAAATGGATAAAATATAGTGAATAACATCATTAAAACTTGGATAGTCCATTAAAATATGTTTTTATTATATTAAAATATGGTAAGTGACCTCTATTTTGTCTCAGATAGAGGGCACTCCCCTCATGCATAAACCCTATAGATTTAGAGAGTAGGGATGAAATATGAGCCAAGAGGATAGTAGGAACATCTCATGAATGTTTGGAAGGTTTGAAAACATCCATACCAAAATTTAATATTAAAAATATGAGAGAAACCTAACAAGTGGTCTAAACCTACAAGAATTGTAGTCAGGCTTATGAAGGTAGGTTTTAGGCCTAAATCCAAATGGAGAGTAATTTTTCACTTCCACCATGAGTGGGGAATTATAATCCATTTTGGAATGTTCATAAGGACATAAAATATGTGTATGATATATTTTTATGCAAAGGGAGAACAAATAAGCCATTTTGGACTCAAAACAAACTCAAGCCTATGTAAATTGGATAAAGGAACTTGATAGGCCAAGTTGAAGTGCTCACATATTTCATGAGACTTTACATAGAGGAAAAATAAGTTAAAAGGTGTTATCAGGGGTCATAATAAACCTTCTTGTGTGATATTTTTTCAATTTTAATTCCCCATATTTATGAATGAAGATTAAGAGGTTAAAATAGGCCTAAACCGTTACTAAACCCTTAGAGTGAATAGTTTGAGGAAATAGAGATGGAAAGATACTATAATGGAATAATTTGCCTAAGATGATTATTATAGGTTATATAATACTCTCTTAATATACTCACCATTAGGATGAGTTATACAAAATTGTATAGACATGGTACAAAATAGGGAACTTTTGATTGTTTTATATGTTGTGTAGGTTCCAAGAAGTTTCAAGAGATGTTAATCACATGGAATGGAATATTAAGAATTAATATAAATCCTCATGTAAATTTAATTCCTTGTAAAAACTCATAAATTCCTAAACTAGCTACTTCATCTCAGCCAATCAAAACTAGCATAGTGACCAATCTAGTGAGAAGGGTGAAAGAATTCAAGTAAGATAATTTTAAGGTGTTCTTGATGAATCTAAGTCCATGAAGGTTATTAAAATAAGTAAAACACTCTATTTTATGTATTTTCATTAAAAAATAAATCCAAATTTGAGGCCAAGTGTGCAAGATATGGGAAAGAGGAGTTTTTTAGACTACAGATGGTGATCGCTCATTTTGGGATGATTTCATATGACTATGAGTACAACTAATGCATAGAGAGGCATGTATGAAAGAATTATCCTTAATTTTAATCATAAAACCTATACATATTAGTTTTTTTAATGTTAAAATAGGTTCAAATCATGAAGGTAGTTTTTTTATCCAGAGCAAAGCATTTCATGCCACTTTTCATAAGTTTCATACATTGTATGGCCACTTGTCTCTTCTGACCTTACATGGTTCATCGTACATACTATTCTCATACCTAAATAAATCTTTTTATCATATTTAAAAGTTTCCTTGTGACCCTTGGACTTCTCTCTTATCCTCTCTCTCTTAAGTCTCTCTTCTCCTCTCTCTCTCTCTCTCAAGTTCTATATGAACTAGCCATTCTGGCCATTGTAACTTATGTTCCACCTGAGTATGGTAAATCCCTAATATTTTTCATACAATTTGATCAAAAATACTACTAATTTTTACATCTTCCATGGATTTTCATATTTTTTTTACTTGGATGATTGAACTTGAATAAGTGATGACTCCTATTTCCTTAGTATGGTCATTTTATTCTCTCACTTATTTATAGTTATAAAGCTTCTTCTTCTAGGGCATGTGAAGTGTTCTAAGAAGTGTCAATATTAAGTGAGTTAGTATATTCACTAGTTCCATTAAATGACTCTTATCTATTCCTCTAGCCTAAACATTCATCCATAAGCTCATAATGTAACATTGATGTGAAAAGATGCAGATTGGAGAAGTGTAGGTTTGGTTAGTCTCTTGGTTTCATGTGTAATATGAAGCTAGTTGGAAGTCATCAACTTATTTGGTGTATCACCCCATTATTATAGTTTTATTATAGTTTTTTCTCTCCCTTTCCTCCCCCAAACATAGGTTTAATAGTGTTCTACAAGTGGTACATCAAGGGAGCTAGCCATATCTAGAGATTCACCTCATCCTTAGGGTACCCACAAGCCTAGATGTATTTCAATTGTGGTACTTAGATGAGGAGAGTTGATAAATCTCCTAAAAGTATGAAAATATAAGTGACAATATTTTTTGGCATGCATATTTGGATTCTTAGTCCAAGAAGTTGAAGGATTTTTGGCATTATCCTTTAACACATCAGCCTTTAGAGGCACCTATCCAAGAATTAATGGTGAATCCAAAGTTATATCAGTTGGTCAAGCATCACAAGTTTTAATTTTTAATATTATTGGTAAATTTTCCTTCTCTTCTTGCTTCCCAATTAGGTTTCATGGATAATTTTGGTATTGAATTTTTTTTTTACACAAGTTGGTGAGGTATTTATAGCTTATGGCATTCCTAATTAGCCTTTGTATGATTCCTATCAGCCTTAGTGTGATTCTTACTAGTCTTTCTATGACCATTTTCAACCATTTCATAATCTTTATCATAACTATATCAAACCTTGTCATGATTTGTATCAATATTCTATCCATCCTCCTCAATATCTTGCTTCTCCTAGTCAACCTGGCCACTTCTCAACTCAATCCATTTCCACTGTTAAGAAAATTATTTTGGGGTATGAGAAGTATATGTTAGATATTGATACACTAAGGTTACATAGTCAATATTTTCCTAGTAATTTGTTTCATTAGGTGAGAGATGCATTAGATCTAGTCAAAAGAGAGTAGACACCTATTGAGAGAGCTAATTGGCAAAGGCTCACAAGTGAGATGCTAGATGTGAGTGGCCTAATTTCATCATTAGAAGATAGGATAAAAATTAATGAAAAATAACCTCACAAAACCTATAAACCTTCATATCCACTTCCACAACATTTATATCAATCATACATGATTATTACTCATGAGCCCAATCAATCTTATCAAAGCCATTCTTTTCCCAATCAGCTAGAAGGGAGAGTTGAAAAGAGAAACGTTATTTTCAAAGAAAATATTGATAGATATATTGAGTTGGATAATATTAATATGAATAAATACATGTCATAAAAAAATAAGTGGAATCTAAGGCCTCATTTTCCCCTCTAATTACATCCCGACCTCAAGAAGTGGCCTCTAGATATAAGATTCTAAGTTGGAAACAAGGTGGATGATCCAAGCCTAAGGAAATCCCAAGTTTCTTAAACACTTCATCCACTCTTAAAAGTGAATCAATACCTCAAGAATAGACTCCTAATCCTAAAATCCTAAGTTGGAGTAAGGTAGTGGAATCATGGGGAAAAAATGAAGTTAAAAGCCTAGATAAGGAGTGTGAGGTTGAGAGAGAGCTTGATCTTATACAAGTCTCTCCCACCCTTCCTCAAGAATATTATAGTGTTCCATGTTAAACATATTTTACTCCTCATCCTCATGAATATGCATATGAACTTTGATAAATACTTTTCCAGGAGAACCTAGCCAAGAAAATTGAAGAGTTAGAGTCAAGGATGAAACTGTTGAGTCAAGGTGTGATGGAATATTTAGACCCAAAATAAGATCCTATGCCTAAACACACCCCATATAAACTCCCTAAAGAGATTGATCAATATAAATCATATTTTAATAAGATATTTTATCCCAAGGTCTACCTCCCCTTCCTTAAGAGCTTTTGAAAGAATCCCCTACACTTCACTCTCAATCTGATTTTGAGTTCTATGTTCAACCTCCACTAACTAGTTCATCATATCCTCATTCCATCACCATTTGCCTTGATGGACATGTGGTATGGAAATATAAATATTATTATTATTATTATTTATAGTAATTCATAACTCTTTCTTGAAGAAAACATACCTCTATGGCAGCCTCATTGGGCAAGGTCACATGATTTCAAGATGCCTACTCTTGGCATCACCAAGAATGAGAATGAGATGGAAGATCTTGTAGCCCCTAAAGAATACTCTAAATTTGATCAAAAATTTGTGGATGATCATCTCAATAATGAATACTAATCGGTTATTAAGGATGGAAAACAATTTCAAGTCATTCTCAAAGAGGTTACAATCCTAGAAACCTCTCTTGAGACCAATACAGACGTTGTTGTTCTTGAAGATGACCCAATACCTTAGCTTGATTTTGAAACACCCTTAGGTGAACTGGATATTTAATAACACCATATTGATGACCTCATACATCAAGAAGATAATTTTTAAGAGGTAGTGGTTCTAGATGATAAAGAGGACAAAGAGGATTGACAACTACAAATAAAGTTATTTCAAGAGCTTGAAGAGTTTTACCAAGTTGAGGATCAAGTACATGAAAAGGTGAAAAAATATTATTCCATGAGGACAATAACCAAGATTAGGTAAAGTATGCAAATATCCTTGATGAATTAGAAGAACTTACAAGTGAGAAGAAACCCAATCTTATTGAGAGCACTATGGAAATCAAGAAGGTATGCCTTATTAAACCACCATTAGAGATTGTAATTGAGGATCCATATGAGAAGGTTGAGGCTATTTGGATGAAAGAATATTACATTTCCATAGCCAATATATTTGGAGCTACTTGGTTCTCATTGAACATCATGCTAATAAAGTTGGAAAACACCATAAAGAAGATGGAGGCATCAATGTTAAAGGTCAAAAGGTCACATGTCTCACTAAATCCTTCATGCCATGAAGAAATAAAGGTTTAAAACTTCCCCTTTGATCTAGGATAGAGTTTTCATCTTATTTTAGTTAATTTTTGAGTCAGTTTGTTTAGTTTGGTGTGTGTATTTCATAAGTGATCATGAGGCACATGTGTGTTTTCTTTTGTTATGTGTGTGTTTTTTACTTTGTATGTTTGAGATAGTAATTGGTCTTGTCTTGATAAAATCTTGTTTTCAAAGTCCTATTTTGGTTTATTAGACTTTAGATGACTCCCTAAGCCTAATGGACTAATAAGGCAACTAGTCTAATTAGTAAAGCAAACATACTACCCCTATGAGTCACCAATTTGTTGACCAAATTAGACCTTGTAGGTCAAATTGGGGCCCTTATAGGTAGAAACTTGGTCTTTAGATGTTTTAGGTGGTTTAAAATTTGGAAATAAGGTGTATTATAGGTAATTTTATGGAATTTAATGTCACATTAGCCTTGGTCATTAGTCATATTAGTAAATTTATCATTTTGAGTCATTTAGGGGTCATAAAAGGGGCATTTAATGACTTGTACAACCTCTTTGGGAAATTTTAATGTTAAAAAAAGGTGATTTCACACCCCATGTGTCATAATATTTATTAATCACCTATTTGTAACAAAAAGTGGTAGGTTATTTAGAAGAAAAGGTAGTTTTCTTGGGAAAAGAGAAGACTTTGTCACTTGTATGGCCCACAAGGGAGTGTGACACATGGGATAAGGTTATGGGGTTTATATTTATATTATTAAATCTAAATTACAAATTTTAAATTATTTGGAAGTGCCATTTATGAGCTAAAACCATTCTACTCCTTTTTTACCCTTCTAAGCACATAGAACTAATCTTCATGTTTGTACTTGGTATGACCAAAAAGGGAGGTTCTAGGTAAAATCCTTTGGTAGGTGAAAGTAAACTAAAATAGATACATTCCCATAAAAATAAATTTCATAATGGTGGATTTTACTTTATGAACTATCCTCATGAAATTGATTGTTTTTTCTACTTGCTAATATGTGTACCCTATAGGTTTTACCTTGGTTTGAGTCGTTACGTACAATCTAGTTGCTAAGGTAGTTTCCATATGATTTTGAATATATGACCTCATGTTACCCATGATTTTTTTCATGATTCAATGTGTTTGGATAAGCCAAGTATATTAATTTTCAAGAGGAAGCACTTATTTATGTAATAAGCAGGTTTCCACCATTTTTTATACCTCCATACTTTGTTAGTGGTTTTAGAAGGTGTAGATAGGTTCATCACCATGTCTTGAATGTCCTATTTGTCCCCTCCTTTTATTATTTTTTCATTATCCAAATCAATCTTCATAGTTTGTAGTCATAAGTAAGAAACATAGTCACATTGGCACTCATAGTCAACTTTCTACCTACTCTCAATCTCAGTCATGATGTTTGATCTCTAATCACATTTATAAGGTATTAATGGAGAATCCAAATTTTTTTGACACATTATTTTTGTATGAATAGTCAAATGGAACCTTATAAATAGCACAAATATTCTATGATAGAAATCATGTACATCATATACAATTAGGCAACCATTAAAGTACATATGTGGGAGACTCTTAGGATGACATCATACTAAGATGGAAAGTTGGATAAATGTTTCAATCTTTAAATAATGTTATGAGTCCATTTGAGTAATTTTTGAATTCTTGAATTGATCATAAACCTTATAGATTGCATACTACCCATATTTGCTCATTGGCTATAGACATGGAAATGGCCACCTACAAGTGTTAGTATAGGACTGAGGTTCTTAATGGAGGAATTTAGACAAATTAGAACCATTTTTGGAGTCCTAAGGTGTTGTAGACACCATAATTGTGTCTAACCCTTTTCGTCCTCCTCTTAACCCCTGTCAATCATTTTCCCACAAGCCTTACCCCTGGCAACATGTAAGAATGAGCAGAAGGCTAAAATTAGACTCTGTCCCCATTCTGCATATGCCGACACCGGTCACTACTCGATCGACGTCGCCGACGTCGGTCACCTTTTCGGCCGACATCGGCATCCCTGCCAGTGTTGGTCAGCCTTAAAATAAGTCCGTTAATTTGTTTCTCAATCCGTTATCCGTTATTCAGTTGCCAACCGGTTTGGCAACCGGTTATCGGACCTTCGGCATCAAAACATTTCTTTGATCTGAACCCCGCAGCAATGATCAACCAGTTTTCTTGCATCCAACTGAACGATCACCATTTTTTCTTACATCCAATCAATCTACGATCAATCTCTCGTGTCTCTCTCTCCAGTACAAGAATTCTGCTTCGGTCATCTGGCAGCACAATGACAACTTCAATCATGTCTCTTATCATGTCTTCAGTGTGTAACAGGTAAGTATCTTGCTCTGTGTTTTTTTTTTATTCTCTGGTTATTGTTTTTTATTTACTATCATCAACTCCTATTTAGACTTAGACTATAGCCCCGAGACCTTATTTCTTCCCGTATCAACTCTATCTACCTTTCAACAATATACAGTCACTCTACCCAGATCCCTATAAAAACCCCCAAACAATCCTTCTGACTTCTAAACTAACTCCTTAACCCTCAGACACCATTCTGCAACCCTAAAACCTATCCAGACCTTGACCAGACCCAACCGGACCTGACCAAACTCGACCAGACCTGTCTAAGAACTATTTCCCTGACTGACGCCAGCACTTTAACCGATGTCGGCACCTTTCCCTGACTGACGCCGGCATAGAGACCGACATCGGTGACTGTGCAGAGTAGTTTACTGCATATCAGGTACGCATTTCTGCTTTTTGTCTTTTATTTCATTCTATCTTTTATTATTTCCATTTCTAGAAAATATTTTATTTTTAATCAGTGGGTTGATATCCCTTAAGGAAGTCTTTGTACTTCAGGGATCAAGCTTTTGCTTGTCAACCCACCATTTCCTCATCTAACATTTTTCGTGTTTCAGTCTCTTTTTCTTTGCAGGTGTCATTCCTCCATAGCCAAAGAGGAGTACCTTCCAACATCTGATTTCGGTGTGCACGACCATATCCAGGTACACATCAAGCCTTAACCATCTCTTAGTTTCTCATTTTCTCTCCTTTGAATGTAGAAAGCGATTTAGCGTAGAAACATTCTGGCACGCCCGGTGGGACCCTAAGGCCTTCCTTGGGTTCTTTTCCTTTTTTTTTCATTTAGGTGCATTAGGTTCCTTCCTTTTTCACCTCTTTCATCTCTTCTAAATGACATCATAAGCAGGAATAAAAAGAACTTTTCTTTTCTTTCTTGCACTTCTAGACTAGTCAAAACTCATATTCTTCGACTCTTTCTCCATTCGTTTCCATACGAACAAACATTTCGACATGGGACTTAAAACACTTTGCATTCATTTCTGTTTGCTTGCATTTCTTAGACCACACTTAGTAATTAATAACTGCATATTGAATTAATCTAGTCCACTTGATGTTACACGACCAAACCACTTACACAAAACAAACATCTTAACTTACCTGAGACAAGGCCCGACTGGGATTTCATCCCCCAACGGATACCTTACCCATCCCGGTGATCTTACTTGGATTTCATCACCAAGGGGAAAGCCCACTCCGTTCTCTGGCAGAGTCTAATCTCTAGGGGAAGTATATTTTGGCTAAGCGGGCCCAGTTTATCACTGGACTCGTGAAGTGAGGGGAGCTTGCTCCTTAGCACCAGGCCTTGTACAAAACCTAACACAGACTTCTTGAGCACCATAACTAACCCGAAACCATCCATAGACTACTTCTTCTAGGACCCGACTCAAAAGCCAATCTTCTTCTACACACATTCTAAGGCATAAGCCACTATAATCTTAATAATTTACTCCTAGGGTTTTAGGATCTGCTTGTGTTATTCATCTTTTCTATTCTTATCTACTTTTTTGAGCTTGTGAGGATGTTCTTTCTTGCCTTGAATGGTTCTAACTCGTACCCAAGCCAAGGCTCTAGTCGATCACGCGAGGCATCACCCGCTTCTGTCTACCCCATCCATAACCAATCCTATAATGGAGTTCCACTCAGAGACTGAAAGAACTCCTACTAGACCATCCCCAACCCAGTCACCTATTGTCCCAGAAGGGGACCAAGATTTTGCAAGACTTTTGGACCTCAATGTCACAGCCCTCCAAAACTATCTCGCGAGGAACCCAATGTGAGACCTTTCGGGCAAAGCGATGGTGACATCGACACCATCCACTACCCAACCTTTTGCCTCAACCGTTAACCCGACCATAGCCTATATGCAAAGTTTGGCCTCCCTGTCTATTTTTAGACCAACCTCCATCGGGGTTCAATTACCCCCTCAACCACCTACAATTCAACCAAGTTCTACATCATACCAGAACTTGATTGTCTCGACCCCACACACTCTTGCACCCATATATGCAGGAGTGCCTACCTCACCCTTTGTCAATGCCATCACACAACCACCTTTGGTGATATCTACTCAGCTTATGCCTTCTACCTTCATAACCCAACCACCTTTAGCCTCCACTTCTGTCCCTGCGACTAGTCATCCATACATTGCACCCTTATTGGTACAACTGACTACGTCATATGCCTCCTCTAGCCTCTTTCAAGTGCCTTACAACCTAAGAGGTGCCTCGTCCACCAATCCGTCAATAGATCTCATCAAAATGCTAACGGATAAAATGTCCAATCTCGAGACCTCTATCTCCGGCTCACACAATGCTCTCTCGTATGAGCAAATTTGCAACAAGCCCATCCATCCTTCTGTGCCCTTCCGACCATACCCCAACCAGTGGGAACTTCCTAAGTTTTCTCATTTTCAAAGCAAGGAAGACCCACAATAGCACTTACGGGCATTCAGACATGCCTGTTACCTTATCGGCCACGATGATGCGTTACTTCTACGCACGTTTCCTATGTCTCTTTCTGGCCCTGCCCTTGACTGGTATAGCTCTCTTGCCAGACATTCTATCTTTTCATTCATTCAACTCGCCCAATTATTCATTGACCATTTCTTAATCATTAGCACTAAACAAGTCTCGATCACAGACCTCTACTCCATTAGGTAATTTGATGACGAATCAATAGTCAATTTTGTCACCCATTAGAGAGGCTTGATTAACCAGCTCTCCTTCTCCTTGCCTCAACCTGAGCTCATTGAGATCTTTTCTCGAGCATGTGTTAGCCACATCTCCTCCACCTTGTAGATCCAGACATTTTGCACTTTCGACGAGGCTTTCACCATGGCCCGAAAGCTTGAACTTTGTGCCATTGAAAAAGATAAGGTCAAATTGTGTAATACTAATGCAAGAACCAATGATCATTCTTCTTCCAGTCCTTTTTCTTTTGCCAATTCCAAATCCAAAGGAGTGGCCAACACTGTGGTCGTCAGACCACCATCTTCGACAACAACTAATCAACCTCTACCTTCAACATCTCAAAGCATCACAAAACAATTCCAATAACGGTACATACAACCCTTCCCTAACCATCCTCCTAGCCACAACAACATTCAGACCATGACCAATGACCCTCAAGACCATGACATACACACCATCGACACTGTCTTTTCTCTTGTCCTTGACCAACCTCCTTCACAAGAGGAAGACCCTTCTTCCCTTATTCCTCCTCTACAGGATGAAGAACTTTCTTCTCCTATTAATCCTCCATCAACCTCTCTCATATTGGAGGATGCTTTGATGGCACCCACACTGACTGCCTCACCCTCATCCTTTTTGACATCAATGGAGGATCATACATTCCCCACGCCTAAACCACACATCGAGACCATGACCATTCCTATGCTATATCCGACTACAGAGCCACACTCTCCTATTTCTTCTCCACCAAGAGAAGAACTAGCCTCTTCGCCCATTTCGATCGAAGAAGACCCAGTCATGGTTTCCTCTTGCCCTTTACCTGAGATTGCTACATCTCACTCACCTCCATCCACATCTAAGTCCAAACCCACGCAGGCGTCCATCATGCCCAAAGAGATTAAACCTCTTGGTGTTTGCCCCACATCTAACCTCACCTCGCACAAAGGTGGCCCTCAACCCAAACCAAAGAAGGCTACTAAACCACACCGGAGGCCTCCTCCCCCACCTTCGTCATTACCTTCAATTTTAGGCCCGCATCCGTCCACTTTAATAGGAGTTCTTCCTACTCCCATACTTCACAGAGGCAAGTCGCCTCCATTACTTTATTAACCCGTTAGACTTATATCTCCTCCAAACCATCGACCTATGCCTCTTATGCCTCTCAAACCAAAGTCATCAACCCTCACTGCAACAAAACATCCAGACCCGTTAGCAGGTTCTTATGCCTTGCTGTTACGGCAATTGTTGCAGTCCTCTCGCATCTATCTCCCACCACTTAGACTATATCAATCTCTCAGACCAAAACCCCCTGGTTCGATGAAACTCACATTTGTGCATATCATCACACACCTGGGCACGACACCGAGCATTGTTGTGCCCTCAAGGTTGCCATTCACCAATGTCTGGGGAATGACACCCTTCTTCTCGATCACATCATCAATAAACCTTCAATACCGCCACACTCATCAACTCTCAAATCAAGGCCATCTTGGTTTGACAACTCTAAATTCTGCCACTATCATCACACTCTGGGACATAACACTGAGCATTGTTATTCCCTCAAGGCTGTCACTCATCAACACCAGAAAAAGGATTCCCTTCTCATCAAGGATCCTCTTGACCACCTCTTCGACAAATCATCAACACCGACCCATGCTTCTCCAACTTCATCACCTAAATTGGGATATCCACGCCAGACTATGGTCCCTTTGCTGCCTTTAACCCCCTTATTTGACATCAACCTAGTCCATCTGACCACTAAACCTCAACCGACCTTAACCAATCCGTCAAACATTCTCCCTAGCCGTTGGGGGAATTCAGCCTTCATCCAAACCTCGACCAATTTTTCAACCCAGTCTCAATCAAATATCAATCGCTCCTTTAATCCTAAACCTTGACCAAGTGTCCATCGACCCTACCTTCGATCAAACATTCGACCAGTCTCAACCAATCAATAATAAAATATCAATCAACCAAATATTCAACCCAAACATTCAACCAACCTTTTTATCAAAACATTCAACCAGTCTCGACCAATCTAGAAAGAGGCAAATGGGGAAAATTTGCTCCTAATTGACTCAGACCTTTCATACACGTACAAGCATGGACCAGGGACTTATCAGAACCTAAGCCTCTTAATGCGTTGCATCTACGACTGTTCTACTGCTAGTCGAGTACTCATCCACTTGACACTTAACTTGAGCTCGTCCCTTGAGCAATCCCCACCCTCTTAGTCCTAATTATTTTCATCCCTATTCCTCTTAACAATTCCTCTATAACCCTTTTATGATGTATGGATGCTTTGTCCTAATAAAAGGGAGCCCTTGACCTTCTATAATCTTGTCCATGACTCACATTTCTATCAAAACAAAATCAACATGTCAAAATATCCACGATCACCATATCAATATCAAATCAAAAGGCAGACTGCTCCCTCAAAGGACAGCTGTACTATCATTGCTGTAATTAATAGACTGCTCCCTCGAAGGACAGCTATTCCAAAGCCCTTATATCAAACAAAATTCTAGACCACTCCCTCGAAGGATGGCTATGACTAACTCTGGCAATAAACATCACTATCTTAGAAGCTTCCCATATCAATCAGCTTCACAACTGACCACCAAGCAAATGACATCTCTATGCAGACTTCTCGCATTGATCAGTCTGTGCAAAAAAAAAGTCATGGACTTGGCTTATAGTTGTCTTAGGGTCTCCTATAAAAAGGGGCAAAGTTATCTCTGCTCTTAAAATGGGTTACCCTATTTCCTCCTCCTATCACCTGCTCAAGGGACTTTGAGCTCACTTTAATGTCACAGTGATTCGATTACCGCTCTAACACATCCTATGGTCAACGACGTCATGCATGAATGGGGCTCTTAGTTCTAATAACCCCTATCTATACTGTCTATCTGGTCCTTGTCAATGAAAGAGCAATATGCCTTTCACTTCCATTTTTCTTACTTTGGTCACATTCAACCACATCATTTGTCAAACCAAACCAATTTCACCATTTTTAGACCCCAACCCTCATCATAGTCCATTTCACATAGTTTCTATGGACACCAATACACATGGAAACTATCGACCCAGACACAATTTATGTTAAGCATAAACCAATACTTGCTGAAGCATAAATAGACCTCAATTCATTTTTAGCATACATCCATCGCGACTATGGAAAATTGCTAGGGATGAAAGACCCCTCGACCAATGTTACAGAATACACCATTTGGAAAAGGCTGTAACATCTTTTCTTCCTCATCATTTCGACCACTTTGACCCCCTGTCTACCACTCAGACCCCTAGTCTGAACTACATTGGTCTAAGGCCCTTCCACAGGGGCTATGTAGTAGCACTCAGATGATACGACATCATCTGGGGTTAGCTCGACCACCCTCATTTATTCATCTCTCTGATGGACAAACCTTCTTTCCTCCTTTTGACCATGACCTTGCCCTTGACCAAAACCAATTTCATCCCTTTGACCCTTCCTCCCTTTTAGGGAGAACTACATTGGCCTGAGGCCCTTCCACAGGGGCTATGTAGGCAGCACCCAGTTGACATGGGGTCTTCTGAGGTTAGCTCAGCCACACCCTTTCATCCATTCCTCCCCCTCGACCAATGACCATTGGAGATCATGCCTATCTCCTCCGACTTTGACCACTTCCAAGACAATGTTGCCTTGGTTGTTTTTGCCTGTATGCTATCTCATGACTGGTTAGAAAAATTGTGTGCAGACTATTTTTGAACCCTCACAAGTATAGGATCACAATCCGGTTGATCCGCACTACTTGTGACTTTTTCGTGTTTCTAGGAGCACTTCCTGAGCCCGGGATACCTGGAACACGATGACCCATTAGAGCTTCAGCTTCGATTGAATAACCCAATCAGCAGACGACTAAATGCTAGGGACCAGTTACTTCAATTTTAGCACTCCTCGACCCTCGACCTGTGACACTTTGACCTGACCATCTCGTGCAGTGGTATGCGTGCAATCACAAATTTTATAGCGTTCACCCTCACCCTCACCCCTTTTTTTTCCTCCACTCTTTGTCAAATGAGTACCCAATTCCCGGTTCCCTTCCCTCGACTCTTGCTTTGAGGGGGAATACCTCATCCATAATCGGGGCAATCCACCTCCTATTTTTGTCTTACAGTTTGTCCAGAACAACCAATAAGACAAAAAGGGGCAAATGTAGACACCAGAATTGTGTCTAACCCTTGTCATCCTCCTCTTAACCCCTGTCGATCATTTTCCCACAAGCCTTACCCCTGGCAGCATGTAAGAATGAGCAGAAGGCTAAAATTAGACTCTATCCCCATTCTGCATCTACCGACACCGGTCACTACTCGATTGACATCGCCGATGTCAGTCACCTTTTCAGTCGATGTCGGCATTCCTATCGGTGTCGCTCAGCCTTAAACTACGTCCGTTAATTTGTTTCTCAATCCGTTATTCAGTTGCCAATCAATTTGGCAACCAGTTATCAGACCTTTGGCATTAAAACATTTCTTTGATCTGAACCCCGTAGCAATGATCAACCAGTTTTCTTACATCTAATCGAAAGATCACCATTTTTTCTTGCATCCAATCAATCTATGATTAATCTCTCGTGTCTCTCTCTCCAGTACAAGAATTCTACTTCAGTCATCTGGCAGCACAATGACAACTTCAATCATGTCTCTTATCATGTCTTCAGTGTGTAACAGATAAGTATCTTGCTCTGTGTTTTTATTTTATTCTCTGGTTATTATTTTTTATTTACTGTCATCAACTCCTATTTAGACTTAGACTACAGCCCCGAGACCTTATTTCTTCCCATATCAACTCTGTCTACCATTCTAAAATATACAGTCACTCTACCCAGATAACTGTAAAAACCCCCAAATAATCCTTCTGACTCCTAAACTAACTCCTTAACCCTCAGACACCATTTTGCAACCCTAAAACCTGTCCAGACCCTGACCAGACCCAACCGGACCTGACCAGACTCGACTAGACCTGTCTAAGAACTATTTCCCCGATCGACGCCGGTCATTACCCCGACTGACGCTAGCACTTTAACCGATGTCAGCACCTTTCCCTGACTGACATGGGCACAGAGACCGACATCGGTGATTGTGCATAGCAGTTTACTACATATCAGGTACGCATTTTTGCTTTTTGTCTTTTATTTCATTCTATCTTTTATTATTTCCATTTCTAGAAAATATTCTATTTTTAATCAGTGGGTTGATATCCCTTAAGGAAGTATTTGTACTTCAGGGATCAAGCTTTTGCTTGTCAACCCGCCATTTCCTCATCTAACATTTTTCATGTTTCAGTCTCTTTTTCTTTGCAGGTGTCATTCCTCCATAGCTAAAGAGGAGTACCTTCCAACATCTGATTTTGGTGTGCACGACCATATCCAGGTACACATCAAGCCTTGACCATCTCTTAGTTTCTCATTTTCTCTCTTTTGAATGTAGAAAGTGATTTACGCCCGGTGGGATCCTAAGGCCTTCCTTGGGTTCTTTTCCTTCTTTTTTTCATTTAGGTGCATTAGGTTCCTTCATTTTTCACCTCTTTCATCTCTTCTAAATGACATCATAAGCAGGAATAAAAAGAACTTTTCTTTTCTTTCTTGCACTTCTAGACTAGTCAAAACTCATATTCTTCGACTCTTTCTCCATTCATTTTCATACGAACAAACATTTCGACATGGGACTTAAAACACTTTGCATTCATTTATGTTTGCTTGCATTTCTTAGACCACACTTAGTAATTAATAACCGCATATTGAATTAATCTAGTCCACTTGATGTTACACGACCAAACCACTTGCACAAAACAAACATCTTAACTTACCTGAGACAAGGCCCGACTGGGATTTCATCCTCCAACGGATACCTTACCCATCCCAGCGATCTTACTTGGATTTCATCACCAAGGGTAAAGCCCACTCCGTTCTCTGGCAGAGTCTAATCTCTAGGGGAAGTATATTTTGGCTAAGCGGGCCCAGTTTATCACTAGACTCATGAAGTGAGGGGAGCTTGCTCCTTAGCACTAGGCCTTGTACAAAACCTAACACAGACTTCTTGAGCACCATAACTAACCCGAAACCATCCATAGACTACTTCTTCTAGGACCCGACTCAAAAGTCAATCTTCTTCTACACACATTCTAAGGCATAAGCCACTATAATCTTAATAATTTACTCCTATGGTTTTAGGATCTGCTTGTGTTATTCATCTTTTCTATTCTTATCTACTTTTTTGAGCTTGTGAGGACATTCTTTCTTGCCTTGAATGGTTCTGACTCATAGTCGATCACGCGAGGCATCACCCGCTTTTGTCTACCCCATCCATAACCAATCCTATAATGGAGTTCCACTCAGAGACTGAAAGAACTCCTACTAGACCATCCCCAACCCAGTCACCTATTGTCCCAGAAGGGGACCAAGATTTTGCAAGACTCTTGGACCTCAATGTCACAGCCCTCCAAAACTATCTCGCGAGGAACCCAACGTGAGACCTTTCGGGCAAAGTGGCA
Source organism: Torreya grandis (assembly GCA_037957365.1). Taxonomy (NCBI): domain Eukaryota; kingdom Viridiplantae; phylum Streptophyta; class Pinopsida; order Cupressales; family Taxaceae; genus Torreya; species Torreya grandis. The sequence goes on along the minus strand of JARHVA010003048.1, from coordinate 2,027,337 downwards.
GTGACATCGACATCATCCGCTACCCAACCTTTTGCCTCAACCATTAACCTGACCATAGCCTATACGCAAAGTTTGGCCTCCCTGTCTATTTTTAAACCAACCTCCATCGGGGTTCCATTACCCCCTCAACCACCTGCAATTCAACCAAGTTCTACATCATACCAGAACTTGATTATCTCGACCCCACACACTCTTTCACCCATATATGCAGGAGTGCCTACCTCGCCCTTTGTCAATGCCATCACACAACCACCTTTGGTGATATCTACTTAGCTTATACCTTCTACCTTCATAACCCAACCACCTTTAGCCTCCACTTCTGTCCCTGCGGCTAGTCATCTGTACATTGCACCCTTATTGGTACAACCGACTACGTCATATGCCTCCTCTAGCCTCTTTCAAGCGCCTTACAACCTAAGAGGCACCTCGTCTACCAATCTGTTAATAGATCTCATCAAAATGCTAATGGATAAAATGTCCAGTCTCGAGACCTCTATCTCTGGCTCACACAATGCTCTCTCGTATGAGCAAATTTGCAACGAGCCCATCCATCCTTCTGTGCCCTTCTGACCATACCCCAACCAGTGGGAACTTCCTAAGTTTTCTCATTTTCAAAGCAAGGAAGACCCACAACAACACTTACGAGCATTCAGACATGCCTGTTACCTTATCACCCACGATGATGCGTTACTTCTACGCACATTTCTTATGTCTCTTTCTGGCCCTGCCCTTGACTGGTATAGCTCTCTTGCCAGACATTCTATCTTTTCATTCATTCAACTCACCCAATTATTTGTTGACCATTTCTCAATCAATAGCACTAAACAAGTCTCGATCACAGACCTCTACTCCATTAGGCAATTTGACGATGAATCAATAGTCAATTTTGTTGCTCGTTGGAGAGGCTTGATTAACCAGCTCTCCTTCTCCTTGCCTCAACCTGAGCTCATTAAGCTCTTTCCTCGAGCATGTGTTAGCCACATCTCCTCCACCTTGCGGATCCAGACATTTTGCACTTTCGACGAGGCTTTCACCATGGCCTGAAAGCTTGAACTTTGTGCCATTGAAGAAGATAAGGTCAAATTGTGTAATACTAATGCAAGAACCAATGACCATTCTTCTTCCAGACCTTTTTCTTTTGCCAATTCCAAATCCAAAGGAGTGGCCAACACTGTGGTTGTCAGACCACCATCTTCGACAACAACTAATCAACCTCTACCTTCAACATCTCAAAGCATCACAAAACAATTCCAATAACGGTACATACAACCCTTCCCTAACCATCCTCTTAGCCACAACAACATTTAGACCATGACCAATGACCCTCAAGACCATGACATACACACCATCGACACTGTCTTTTCTCTTGTCCTTGACCAACCTCCTTCACAAGAGGAAGACCCTTCTTCCCCTATTCCTCCTCTACAGGATGAAGAACTTTCTTCTCTTATTAATCCTCCATCAACCTCTCTCATATTGGAGGATGCTTTGATGGCACCCACACCGGCTGCCTCACCCTCATCCTTTTTGACATCAATGGAGGATCATACATTCCCCACGCCTAAACCACACATCGAGACCATGACCATTCCTATGCTCTATTTGACTACAGAGCCACACTCTCCTATTTCTTTTCCACCAAGAGAAGAACCAGCCTCTTCGCCCATTTCGATCGAGGAAGACCCAGTCATGGTTTTCTCTTGCCCTTTACTTGAGATTGCTACATCTCACTCGCCTCCATCCACATCTAAGTCCAAACCCGCGCAGGCGTCCATCATGCCCAAAGAGATTAAACCTCTTGGTGTTCGCCCCACATCTAACCTCACCTCGCACAAAGGTGGCCCTCAACCCAAACCAAAGAAGGCTACTAAACCACACCGGAGGCCTCCTCCCCCACCTTTGTCATTACCTTCAATTTTAGGCCCACATCCATCCACTTTAATAGGAGTTCTTCCTACTCCCATACTTCACAGAGGCAAGTTGCCTCCATTACTCTATCAACCCGTCAGACTTATATCTCCTCCAAACCATCGACCTATGCCTCTTACGCCTGTCAAACCAAAGTCATCAACCCTCACTGCAACAAAACATCTAGACCCGTTAGCAGGTTCTTATGCCTTGCTGTTACGGCAATTATTGAAGTCCTCTCGTATCTATCTCCCACCACTTAGACTATATCAATCTCTCAGACCAAAACCCCCTGGTTCGATGACACTCATATTTGTGCATATCATCACACGCCTGGGCAGGACACCGAGCATTGTTGTGCCCTCAAGGTTACCATTCACCAATGTCTGGGAAATGACACCCTTCTTCTCGATCACATCATCAATAAACCTTCAATATCGCCCCACTCGTCAACTCTCAGATCAAGGCCATCTTGGTTTGACAACTCTAAATTCTACCACTATCATCACACTCTGGGACATAACACTGAGCATTGTTGTGCCCTCAAGGCTGTCACTCATCAACACTAGAAAAAAGATTCCCTTCTCATCAAGGATCCTCTTGACCACCTCTTCGACAAATCATCAACACCGACCCATGCTTCTCCAACTTCATCACCTAAATTGGGATATCCACGCCAGACTATGGTCCCTTTGCTGCCTTTAACCCCCTTATTTGATATCAACACAGTCCATCTGACCACTAAACCTCAACCGACCTTAACCAATCCGTCAAACATTCTCCCTAGCCGTTGGGGGAATTCAGCCTTCATCCAAACCTCGACCAATTTTTCAACCCAGTCTCAATCAAATATCAATCGCTCCTTTAATCCTAAACCTCGACCAAGTGTCCATCGACCCTACCTTCGATCAAACATTCAAACAGTCTTGACCAATCAACAATCAAATATCAATCAACCAAATATTCAACCCAAACATTCAACCAACCTTTTTATCAAAACAATCAACCAGTCTCGACCAATCTGGAAAGAGGCAAATGGAGAAAATTTGCTCCTAATTGACTCAGACCTTTCATACACGTACAAGCATGGACCAGGGACTTATCAGAACCTGAGCCTCTTAATGCGTTGCATCTACGACCGTTCTACTGCTAGTCGAGTACTCATCCACTTGACACTTAACTTGAGCTCGTCCCTTGAGCAATCCCCGCCCTCCTAGTCCCAATACTTTTCATCCCTATTCCTCTTAACAATTCCTCTATAACCCTTTTATGATGTATGGATGCTTTGTCCTAATAAAAGGGAGCCCTTGACCTTCTATAATCTTGTCCATGACTCACATTTCTATCAAAACAAAATCAACATGTCAAAATATCCACGATCACCATATCAATATCAAATCAAAAGGCAGACTGCTCCCTCAAAGGACAGCTGTACTATCATTACTGTAATTAATAGACTGCTCCCTCAAAGGACAGTTATTCCAAAGCCCTTATATTAAACAAAATTCTAGACCACTCCCTCGAAGGATGGCTATGACTAACTCTGGCAATAAACATCACTATCTTAGAAGCTTCCCATATCGATCAGCTTCACAACTGACCACCAAGCAAATGACATCTCTATGCAGACTTCTCGCATTGATCAGTCTGTGCCAAAAAAAAAAAAAAGTCATGGACTTGGCTTATAGTTGTCTCAGGGTCTCCTATAAAAAGGGGCAAAGTTATCTTTGCTCTTAAAATGGGTTACCCTATTTCCTCCTCCTATCACCTGCTCAAGGGACTTCGAGCTCACTTTAATGTCACAGTGATTCGATTACCGCTCTAACACATCCTATGGTCAACGACGTCATGCATGAATGGGGCTCTTAGTTCTAATAACCCCTATCTATGTTGTCTATTTGGTCCTTGTCAATGAAAGAGCAATATGCCTTTCACTTCCCTTTTTCTTACTTTGGTCACATTCAACCACATCATTTGTCAAACCAAACCAATTTCACCATTTTCAGACCCCAACCCTCATCATAGTCCATTTCACATAGTTTCTATGGACACCAATACACATGGAAACTATCGACCTAGACACAATTTATGTTAAGCATAAACCAATACTTGTTGAAGCATAAATAGACCTCAATTCATTTTTAGCATACATCCATCACGACTATGGAAAATTGCTAGGGATGAAAGACCCCTCGACTAATGTTACAGAATACACCATTTGGAAAAGGCTGTAACATCTTTTCTTCCTCATCATTTCGACCACTTTGACCCCCTGTCTACCACTCAGACCCCTAGTCTGAACTACATTGGTCTGAGGCCCTTCCAAGGGGCTATGTAGGTAGCACTCAAATGATACGACATCATCTGGGGTTAGCTCGACCACCCTCATTTATTCATCTCTCTGATGGACAAACCTTCTTTCCTCCTTTTGACCATGACCTTGCCCTTGACCAAGACCAATTCCATCCCTTTGACCCTTCCTCCCTTTTAGGGAGAACTACATTGGCCTGAGGCCCTTCCACAGGGGCTATGTAGGCAGCACCCAGTTGACATGGGGTCTTCTGAGGTTAGCTCAGCCACACCCTTTCATCCATTCCTCCCCCTCGACCAATGACCATTGGAGATCATGCCTATCTCCTCCGACTTCAACCACTTCCAAGACAATGTTGCCTTGGTTGTTTTTGCCTGTATGCTATCTCATGACTAGTTAGAAAAATTGTGTGCAGACTATTTTTGAACCCTCACAAGTATAGGATCACAAGCCAGTTGATCCGCACTACTTGTGACTTTTTCATGTTTCTAGGAGCACTTCCTGAGCCCGGGATACCTGGAACACGATGACCCATTGGAGCTTCAGCTTCGATTGAATAACCCGATCAGCAGACGACTAAATGCTGGGGCCCGGTTACTTCAATTTTGGCACTCCTCGACCCTTGACCTGTGACACTTTGACCTGACCATCTCGTGCAGTGGTATGCGTGCAATCACAACTTTTGTAGCGTTCACCCTCACCCTCACCCCTTTTTTTTCCTCCACTCTTTGTCAAATCAACACCCGATTCCCGGTTCCCTTCCCTCGACTCTTGCCTTGAGGGGGAATACCTCATCCATAATCGGGGCAATCCATCTCCTATTTTTGTCTTACAGTTCGTCCAGAACAACCAATAAGATAAAAAGGGGCAAATGTAGACACTAGAATTGTGTCTAACCCTTGTCATCCTCCTCTTAACCCCTGTCGATCATTTTCCCACAAGCCTTACCCCTGGCAACATGTAAGAATGAGCAGAAGGCTAAAATTAGACTCTATCCCCATTCTACATCTATTGACACCGGTCACTACTCGATCGACATCGCCGATGTCAGTCACCTTTTCAGCCGACATCAGCATTCCTACCGGCATCGGTCAGCCTTAAACTGCATCCGTTAATTCATTTCTCAATCCGTTATCTGTTATTTAGTTGCCAATCAGTTTGGCAACTAGTTATCAGACCTTCGGCATCAAAACATTTCTTTGATCTGAACCCTGCAGCAACGATCAACCAGTTTTCTTGCATCCAACTAAATGATCACCATTTTTTCTTGCATCCAATCAATCTGTGATCAATCTCTCATGTCTCTCTCTCCAGTACAGGAATTCTACTTCGGTCATCTGGTAGCACAATGACAACTTCAATCATGTCTCTTATCATGTCTTCAGTGTGTAACAGGTAAGTATCTTGCTCTGTGTTTTTATTTTATTCTCTGGTTATTGTTTTTTATTTACTGTCATCAACTCCTATTTAGACTTAGACTACAACCTCGAGACCTTATTTCTTCCCATATCAACTCTGTCTACCATTCTAAAATATACAATCACTCTACCCAGATCCCTATAAAAACCCCCAAACAATCCTTCTGACTCCTAAACTGACTCCTTAACCCTCAGACACCATTCTGCAACCCTAAAACCTGTCCAAACCCTGACCAGACCCAACCGGACCCGACCAGACTCGACCAAACCTGTCCAAGAATTTTTGCCCCGACCGACGCCGATCATTACCCTGACTGATGTCGGCACTTTAACTGACATCGGCACCTTTCCCTGACGGACGCCGGCATAGAGACTGACACCATTTCTGCTTTTTGTCTTTTATTTCATTCTATCTTTTATTATTTCCATTTTTGGCAAATATTCTATTTTTAATTAGTGGGTTGATATCCCTTAAGGAATTCTTTGTACTTTAGGGATCAAGCTTTTGCTTGTCAACCCACCATTTCCTCGTCTAACATTTTTCGTGTTTCAGTCTCTTTTTCTTTGTAGGTGTCATTCCTCCATAGCCAAAGAGGAGTACCTTCCAACGTCTGATTTCGGTGTGTAGGACCATATCTAGGTACACATCAAGCCTTGACCATCTCTTAGTTTCTCATTTTCTCTCCTTTGAATGTAGAAAGCGATTTAGCATAGAAACAGGTGTTAAAGAGATCCTAACATGCATATTTGAAGTGATATATGGCTAGGCAAGTTTAATATCACATTATAGTGGGAAGATGACAATGTTTAGGGGATTTTTTCTTAAATTAATAAAATAGAGGTCCTAACACTTTTTGTCAAAGCAAACAACAGGTTGTCATGAGATTAGAAGTATCTAGGTGTGCTCACCTTGTATCCCATACATAGGATAATGAATTGGAAGAATTGGGAAGTAATAAGGTTGATGAATCTTGATTTTTTGGGGCCTCAAAGTTAACCAATTATGTACTAAAACCCTGCATTCTCATATATAGGTCTAAGTCCAAAAGAAACCTTTTTCATCCAAGTTGGTAGTATGAGGCCATGTATTCACATTTAGATGGTGTTATATGGTTTACAATATCATTAATGCCTAAAATATCATATAAATAATATAAGTCATTGTATCTTGTCTCCCATACACACTTATAGGGGTTATTTCACTTGGAAACATTCTTCCTATAGCCATACTGCCTCCTTCAAATCTTAACCCAAAGTTGAAAGTGTATCATTCCTTCATGATTTAAAGGTTTTAGGTAGTGAAATACATATAAATAAAATTTATTAACATTAATATCATAAAAATGAGTTATTTTATGGTGTTTTAAGGTCTAATTTTTACCTATAAGAAAGGTCCAAATAGCTTCAACATAGTCAGTTATAATCGATTACAGGTAGATAGTAAGTTAGAGCAAGGTAGTGTAAGTATGGAAACTAATTGTGTAGATATGAATATGAATTTTTATTTTTATAATAACATTTAAAATACTTTAAAACACTATACCTAGGCTTAAAACATGTATTTACATCTACATGAGTCATTGTTGAAGAGAAAACCTAAAATACATAGTCAACTATCTATGACTAGTATTGAAGGTTTTTAAACCTTAAAGTGTGAGGTAATCAATGAAATATATGATTTTAATATTTGTATAAATTCAAGGAAGGTTTAATAATTATTTTATAGGCTTATAACTATAAATTTCACCTACAGGACATCACATAGTCAACTGTAGTTGACTATGAGAGGTAGAAGCAAAGGGACTATGTTTTGATGAGGTTTAGAATAAGTAAGTGAATAAGTGGGTAAAAAACAATGTAAATTTTACCTAAGTAAATATTAAGGTTTAAAAAACATTAATTTTAATATCAAAATAGACAAGTTTCCCCTTTAAGGCAGAAACACAGTCAAGAGTTTGTGCACTTAGTCTTGTCTTAACAGGGTGTATGAAGGGGTATATGAAGAATTGAAATGGTTAAACAAACATATGATCACCTATATAATTACCATGTAATTATATATATATATATATATATATATATATATATATATATATATATATATATGATTTTTTTAATAGATTTAGAGTAGGGATATAACTCTATCAAGTAGCATATAGTTCATGTACCAACCTTGCACAAAGTATTCTTTACACAGTCTGCCTTGGATATTTATGAAATTTAAGGGCCAAATGATGTCATAAAGGGATAAAATTTGGTGGATAACATAATTAAAAATTTTAGAGGCCCTTAAAATACTTGTTTATTCTATGAAAATAGGGTAAGTTCCCTTTGTTTTATCTCAGACAAAGGGTACTCTCCTCATGCATAAACCTTGCAGATTTAGAGAATAGGGATGAAATATGAGCCAAGGGGCTGGTATAAACATATAAAGAATGTTTTTAAGGTTTTAAAACATCCATAAAAAAATGTAAAATCTTAAAAATAGGGTAGAAACCTAATAAGTAGTCCAAAAATGCAAGAATTAAAGTCAGGCTTATGAAGGTAGGTTTTAGGCGTAAAGCCAAATAGATAGTCATTTTCACTTCCACCATGAAAGGGGAATTATAATAAATTTTAGAATGTTCATATTTACATAACATATGTGTTTGATCTATTGGGATGAAAAGGGATCACAAATAATCCATTTTTGGACTCAAAACCAACTCATACCTGTGCAAATTAGAGAAAGAAACTTGATAGACCAAGTTGAAGTACTCACATCTTTCATGAGAATTTTCATGGAGGCCAAAGACATTTAAAGGTGTTATCAAGGGTAATAATAAACCTTCGTGTGGAATTTTTTTTCAAGTTTAATGTCCCATATTTATGAACAAAGCTTAAGAGGGTAAAACAAGCCTAAACACTTGGAGTGACCAGTTTGAGGAAATGGAGATGGAAAGATACTCTAATGTCTTAGTTTTTCTAGGATTATTATTGGAGGTTGTATAATAATCTCTTAGGATACTTCCCATTATGATGATCTATATGAAATTGTATGGATAGGGTACGAAATAAGGTATTTTTTATTATTTTGTGTGTTGTGAAAGTTTTAGGAAGTTCCAAGAGATTCCAATCACATGGAATGGAATATTAGTACTTAATATATATACCCATTTCAATTTAATTCCTTTTAAAAACTCCTAATTTCCTAAATGAGCTTATTCATCTTGGCTAGTCAAAATTGGCATAATGACCAATATAGTGAGAAGGGTGAAAGACTTCAATTAAACTAATTTTAAGGTGTTCTTGATGATTCTAAGGAAATGGAGGGTATTTAAACATTTCATACACTCCATTTTATTTATTTTCATGTGAAACTAAATCCAAATTTGAGGCCAAGTGTACAATGTATGGGAAAGAGGAGTTTTTTAGACTGTAGATGGTGATAGCTCATTTTGAGATGATTCTAGATGACCAAGATTACAACCAATGAATTGAAAGGAATTTTTTAAATACTTACATATAATTATAATAATAATACCTATCCCTAATCAGTTTTAGGATGTTTAAATAGGTCTAAATCATGAAGGCGGTTTTCTAAGCCAGAGCAACGAGTTTCATGCCACTTTTCATAGGTTTCATGCCTTGTATGGCCTATTTTCTATTATAACCTTACATGGTTTATACCACATCATATTATAATTAATAAATAACTCTTTTTATTATCTTTAAAAGTGTCTTTATGACCCTTAGACTTATCTCTTCTCCTCTCGCTCTCAAGTTTTATAAGAACTAGCCATTTTGGCCATTGTAACTTATGCTCTGCCTGAGTATGATGAAGCCTTGATCATTTGCATACCATTTTATAAAAAAGAATACTAATTTTTACCTTTTTCATGACTATTCATAGTGTTTTTTACCTATATGATTGATCTTGCATAAGTGATGACTCATGTTTCTAACCAATACACTAAGAGGAGTTTTTTAGACTATAGATGGTGTAACTCATTTTGGGATGATTCTATATGAACAAGATTACAAAAAATGCATTTAGAGGAGTTTTTTAAAGCCTTAAATCTCATTATAATAATCATACCTATCCCTAATTAGTTTTAGGATGTTCAAATAGGTCTAAATCATGAAGGCAATTTTCTAAGCCAGAGCAACAAGCTTCATGCCACTTTTCATAAGTTTCATGCCTTGTATGGCCATTTGTATGTTCTAACATTGAATGTTTCATCCCAAATACTCTTATCATACATAATTAAATCTTTTTATTGTATTTAAACGTGTCCTTGTGACCCTTGGACTTATATATTCTCCTCTCTCTCTCAAGTTCTATAAGAACTAGCCATTTTGGCCATTGTAACTTATGCTCCACCTGAGTATGGTGAAGCCTTGCTCATTTTCATACCATTTGATAAAAAATAATACTAATTTTTATCTCTTCCATGACTACTCATATTTTTTTAACTTTTATTATTGATCTTGCATAAGTGATGACTCTTGTTTCCAACCAATGCATTGAGAGGAGTTTTTTAGACTGTAGATGGTGATAGCTCATTTTGGGATGATTATAGATGACTAGGATTATGAAAAATACATTTAGAGGAATTTTTTAAATCCTTACATATCATTATAATAATCATACCTATCCATAATCAGTTTTAGGATGTTTTAATAGGTCTAAATCATGAAGGCAATTTTCTAAGCTAGAGCAACTAGTTTCATGCCACTTTTCATAAGTTTCATGCCTTGTATGGACACTTGTCTCTTTTATCCTTACATGGTTCATACCAAATCCTCTTTTCATGCATAATTAAATATTTTTATTATCTTTAAAAGTATCCTTGTGACCCTTGGACTTCTCTATTCTCCTCTCTCTCTCAAGTTCTATAAGAACTAGCCATTTTGGCCATTGTAACTTATGCTCCACCTGAGTATGGTGAAGCCTTGCTCATTTTCATACCATTTGATAAAAAATACTAATAAATTTTACCTCTTCCATGAATATTATTATTTTGTTTTACTTTTATTATTTATCTTTCATAAGTGATGACTCTTGTTTCCTTAGCATGGTTGTTTTATTCACTCACCTATTTACAGTTGGAAAGCTTCTTCTTGTAGGGCATGTGAAATGTTCTACAAAGTGTCAAGATTGAGTGAGTTATTATATTAAATAGTTACATTCAATTCCTCTTTTATAGTCCTCCTATCCTAAGCATTCATCCATAACCTTGTAATGTAACATTGATGTGAGAAGATGCAGATTAGAGAAGTGTATGTTTGGTTAGTCTCTTAATTGCATGTGTAACATGTATCTGGTTATAATTCATCAACTTATTTAGTGTATCACCTCCCTTAGTATATTTTTCTTTTAGTTTTCTCTCTCCTTTTCCCCCCACATATATTTTTAGTATTTTTATACAAATGGTACATAAAGGGTGATAGCCCTGTCTAGAGATTCACCTCATCCTTAGGCTACCCACAAGCCTAGAGATGTTTCAATTATTCCAATTGGATGAGGAGAGTTGAGACATCTCCTTAAAGATTAAAAATCTAATTGAAAACAATTATAATATCTTAAATGATATTTTAGAGATAATTTTTTATGAATGGTTCAAGATTTAGGTTAACAAGCCTCTAATTTTGGTAGACACTACAAATCAAGATCAATGTCAATTGTGTGTTATGCTAAACCTAGATCAAAGCCTCTAAGTTAGTTATATCTCCATGAAAATATGTCATAATATCTTTGACTTAGTTCAATTAAGCTCTTAATTTTTTATGAAGATCATACCTTACCATCCTTTAGGATCTTTTCTTCTAAAATGGTCACTTGCATAGAGACCTCCTCTTTTGTTGTCATGTTTCAATTTTCTCCTTTGAGTTGGTCATCATAATTGAATATGATTTCTAGGGTGAATATAACTTTTGGTATCTTTTTTACCTTCAATTATATTACTTGATATTCATATTGGTCTTGTAGATGCACTTGTTTATTTGTGCATAACTCTACCTCATCTTGTAGGAAGCTGATAATCTGCTCATAGCTCTTGAAAAATTAACATTTTTTTGCATTTTTAAGAACTTGGAGTCTAACCACAAGCTTTATGGAATGATTAGACTCATTGATTAAATTACACATGATGTCATACTATGCACCTATGTTTATGAGTCTATCCACATTGGTATTCTATGATCTTGGTATGGAAATTATAATTAATGCATCAAAGCCTTCAATCATATCCCATAATATATGTTTGTAAGCCTTCATTAAGCCATTTTTGGGCATGTTATATGAACCAACCTAGTTAATAAGTATCTCATTATTTACCAATGCATGTATTTTCTTGAATCCTTTCTTTTATACAAGCTAGAGGCCTTAGATCAACACCTCATATTCTACAACATTATTCATGCAAACAAACTACAATCTAAAGGCATGCAAATATTTCTCCTTTTGAGGAGAGACTAACATCAAACTAGCTTCAACACCATTTATACTTCAAGAAGAATCAAAGTATAATTTCCATGTAACCCTAAGGTTCTCTTACACCTTCACAAGCTCAGGTAGCACAAAATCCTCCTCCAAAATATAGTATCTTCCTAGCCCTATCTCCTTTATTTTGTCATATGGATCAAACTCAATATTATTTCATGACCATTAATATATCAAATCATTTAGGATCTCTTCAAGTGGTATTTTGACTTCATGAAGAATTGTATTTTCCTCTTGATCAAATATTGCACAATTTAATTCAAATAGGTTGGAAGAGTATGGTTCAACATGACTTTTGAAGATAGGTTCAAACCTGATGGTTACTTTATTCTCATATCTAGTTTTGAGTAACATATGTGACCAATTTTAAGATAAATACCCACCCATATTTACCATGAACTATCAAGAGAGGTAGATGGTGAAGTAGGGGTAAGTTGATGACTATGATATCTTGTGTAATTGAGAGACTCGGGCATGCATGTAGTGTAATAATCAAATATTTGATGATTCCCATATTTTTAACTATCATGCCATAAGATGGACCACTCTTTTTGAAGCATGGGAATACATTATTCTAAGATTATCCATGATCTTCTTTAGCATCATCAGGTTTCTTGCACCTGAGTCAATCATGCAATTACTTATTATATATTAGCCAATGATCAAGAAGATGTAGAATGGGGGTGGCTTGGTACTACTTTGCACCTAAATTTTATCTACTTTGGGCTATCATAGGATCATAGAGATGGAAGGCATAATTTGGGATGCCTTACACTCCTAAAAGCTTTTTAGAGCATCTTTAAGCAAATTCTTTTGAGCTAGAATAGCAAGAGCATCCCACATGGTTACATTAAGGCTCATCTTCTTCACTGCTCAACTATGTTAAAGGTAATATGAGATACCTTTGACAATGACTTATGACCAATAGTCTCTTCCCATATTTTTGAATTATTCTAAGGTAGTTATTCCCTTTGTGTAGCCTAATCTATGTGTAGTGAAGGTTGTGTAGGTACTTGGCCTATGTACCTATATGAGTGATCTAGGATGTTTAAGGTGAGGGCATTAAACTTGGTATTTCCTCCTGTATCACTCTCCTTTTGAATTTTTTATTAAAATTAACTAGGACACTTCCTTATTTTGATGTACCATTATGATTCACATAGTTGATGTTGTCCTCCTACTAATCTATGAGAGTAGACCCATCTTGTTGTTATGTTGATACTTGAATCTCTCCTTCATGAAAATCTATGACATTCTCTTAATCTTAAGGTTGATACAAACTCTATACCATGATAATTTAGTTCATGACTCCATTTGCACATGTAGATTGATTATGTAGTTGATTGTATGGGAAACACCATTCAAGATCATGCAAAAGATTTTTTTGCATAGGTATGAGGGATCTAGATTCAATAGTGACATCAAATTTCTACACATAAGGCATTATATTGTATGTGAGATAATTTTGTGATTGTGCACCACCTTCGTAAGGAGGTCTGATTGACTAGTATTATTGAGTGAAAATTTTATGAGGTATGGTGGAAAACACTTATTTCCTTTTGATTACTATGAGCTCATTTCCATATCTTTGAAATAAAATTTTAACTTTGTGAAATTCATTAGTGGAAACAATAGATGAAGTTAGTGGGATCATTATGGTGGGGATAGGTGTTAATATAGGCTACATAGCTAGTTGGCTAGGAAGAAACTCTGTGAATAAAGGCATGAGGATCTTGTTGACCCAATTTTGCCCCTCAGGCAAAATCCCGGTCACCTCCTACACCTACTTCGTAGGGCCAGTCATTTCAGGTTGCAAGGTCCACTTTCAGGTTTTGACAGCACTGTTGCAGAGAATAGGCAGCAAAAGACAGAATCTCTGAACGTTCACGCAAGGAGAGAAGAAGAGAAAAAATGGAGCGTTTCAACACTTAGGCAAAAAAGAGGGCAGACAAAATGCAGAGGGCAGCAAAATCGCCGCCCACTACAAGGGCGGGTAAAATGAGCTCACCTACAGACATGCAGAGGGTGGCAAATTCGCCGCCCATAACACGAAAAGGCTGCAGACATCGGCTAACGTCGGCAATATTGCCATTGTCAGCACCTTACAGAGACCGACGTCGACAAAACCGCCGACGTCGGCAGCACAATGGTGGTGAATTGAAAAAGCCCGCCTATGGCGGTGAATTGAAAAATCCCGCCCTATGGTAGTGAATTGAAAAAGCCCGCCCTATGGTGGCAAAATTGAAAACCCCACCCGATGGCGGGGAAATTGAAAGGGCCGCCCACAACACAATTCTGTCGACATCGTCAGCTTAGGGGAACCGACGTCGGTAGATTATCGGCTGACGTCAGCAGGTATTCCTACATGAAGTTCATGCAAAGGGTGGAAAAATTGCCGCCCACTACAAGGGCGGCAAAATTCACCTACAGTGCACAAGAAAAAACCCGCCCAGCCACCGGAGGAGAAGACTAGCACGCAAAACGAGGCAACAAGCATGGTCTTGGCAGACTTGTGATGTCATCAATAGTGTTTTTCATGCTTTTTGATGAAACTTCTCTTGGCTCTTCTGCTATAAATGCATAGACTTAGTTATTTTTCAGAGGATCTTCCTGACTTTTGTAAAGAGCACTGCTCTACATTTTCTCCACCTAAATCAATAAAAATATAGTTTTTGCCTCCATCTTGGATTGATTTGCTGTGTATGCCCTGAGTATCATCTATGTTTAGTCATTATCTTCTATGCTTTCACAGGTAATACCAACAGACCAGTGATCTACAGGGACCGGTTCTGCAGCTGAAAAGAGAAGAGCAATACTTGAGAAGGACAAAACAGAGTAAGTTGCTTGCAAGCGTGCATTCCACAACACCTCGGTAAACCTTTGTGACGTATTTTCCATTATAGCCTCCCCCTTTGTCTTAGTAGCCTGATTCCTCTACCAGATGTGTAGAGTATACTTGCATTTCCCCCTGATTCTGAGAGTGGATCTGGAAGGTCACTCATATTTTTGGTGTATCACCTCTTTTAGAGTAGGCCGTTTGTTTTCATGCTTTTTCTCTCTCTTTTCACCCCCCCCAAGTGTATACCTATATACCTGTATTTTGTGTTACCTGAAACAAACAAGATACATCAGAGGGAACTAGCCCATATCTAGAGACTCTCCTCTCCTGCTTCGCCATCCCACAGATGAGAGAGGGGTTTCCATGTTGTGGGGAGACGGCAGGAATCCGTGTTCCTGCCGCTGGGTGCACTTTCCAGCGTCAACATTTTTGGCACTCCCGGTGGGACAGTATTTTTCAATGCAGTAGTATTTCAAGATTGATGTTGGTCCTGATACAGTTTTTTTTAAAGATTTCTAGCATCTGGCGACTCCACTGGTAAGAGCTCAGTTCTTTATTTTTAAGACCAGTTACTTAACTTCTATGCCAAAAGTTACCACCAGGTCAGCTTCAAGAAGGGTCCCCTTTGAGTTTGTTGAACTACCTTTAAACTCTGCTAAAAGACTCAGGTTTGGAAGAACTCACCCTTATCCACTGATAAATCCTCCTAGACCTGTTGCTAGGAACACCAACCCAGCTCAGCCTCAAATACAACCTGTTCCAGCCATGGCCTTGCCTTTTGCAGCTTTTCTTGGTGAGAGCCCCTTAAACCTCCCACGCTATGATCCGATCCCCAGAACAGATCTGAAGAATGTGCCTTCTTTTGATGGAGTGGGACCTATTACAGTTGTTGAGCATATCAAAAATATTGCCAACCTTTGCAATATTCACAATGTAACAGAAGAAAATATTGCCATCAGACTGTTAGCCTTGTCTCTGAAAGGGAAAGCTCTTGACTGGTACGACACCTTGCCTGTGAATTCCATACATTCTTGGAATGAATTGGGCACTCGTTTAACTGATCATTTTGGGGAAAAAAGTGATGGCCTCTCTCTTGCTGAGTAGCTGACAACTATAAAGAGAGCTCTGCACGAGTATATGCAGGACTTCAATACGCGATTTCAAAAGACTTGGGATAGAATTCCCATCCTGGTAAGGCCGACCCCCAGCTACGCTTTCTTGTACTATCTAAAAGCATTGAATAGTGACATTGCTATGATGATCCAATCTATGGGGGGACACATACTGCCAGCTGCGTATGACATAGCCATTGCGGCTAAAAATTGCTTAATTCAAGCTGGGAAAATCGCCCCTAGGCCTCATATGCCACTTTTCCCAGAACCGCTGCCCCCAATTCAAGCAGTCGCTCCCACAATTGCTCCCTTACCTATCATTGAGAAGCCAACTGTTGTTCCATCCAATGAATTAAGTGAAGTTAAGGGCCTGTTGCAGAGCATGTCAAATGAACTTGTTGCCCTTAAAAGGCAGCAAGCTCAAAGCCACAAGCCAAACCAAAGTTATCAAAATTATGGCCATGCCCCTAGACCCCCCTTTCAAAATTATAACCAAGGTCAGGGGCAGCTCACTACAACCAGGGCTTATCAAAATTATAACTCAGGCCCTCCTTCGTCATCTAAAGCCATGGTACCTACTCAGAACAATCTAGTGCAGGAGCAACCAGGTTGTTCAACCATGGGACAAGGTCAAGAGCAAGCTGTCCACACGAATGACATAATGAATTTTTTTCAGAATTTGGAAAATCAGGGTGCTGATTTTTCTCAATTTTTTGAGTTCCCAGCTCAAACCAGCACAAGCAACAATTAGACTCAGCCGGATTCTACCTTGATAAATCACGAAGAGGGCGAGCTCTATGTAATTAATCATGGGGGCACTGCAGGCAATCATGCTGATTACATTACAACCAATACGAGATTTAAAATAAGAGTAGTTGGAGAAGTGCAAGCTTCCCCTCAGGCAGCAACGAATCCTCCACCACACCCTTTTCAAAAGGCTCCAATTCCCAGACAACCATTTGCACCTCCATCCCCTCAGTCTACAGCTTTGGCCGGGATCAGCCCAAAGGAAAATGCGAAAGGAGTCAGTCCCCAAGTTAATATAGTTGATCAAATGAAGAAATTGCATGTGAGCATTTCTCTATGGGATTCATTGTCTCTTCCGGGACAAAAGGAGGTATTGAAGAAAGAATTACATGAGCTAGATCGCCAGGCCATCCCAACAGACACTAATAACATCCTAATGATGAATGGGCAACCTTCTGCTCCAGGTCAGGTAAGAAAAGAAGAAAAGACTCCCCCTTTTTATGTATCTTTGATCATAGGGGATTTCTTAGTACATAATTGCATAATTGATAGCGGGGCCAGCACTTCAGTAATGCCTAAATGCAGTGCTGATAAGATGGGGTTAAAGTACGAAGCAATGAACAAAGGAGTCTTGCAACTAGATGGGACACCCGCAAAGACAGTCGGAGTCCTGAAAGGATTGAGTTTAACATTGCATGCCTACCCGACATTCTCAATCCCTCAAGATATAGCGGTAGCGGACGTTCCTCCATATTTTGCAATCTATTTATCTAGGGACTTTACGTCCAAGATAGGTGGTTATCTAGCAGCAAATTGGTCATACCTGGTTTTCAGAACCAAGTATGGGACCAAATTGAAAATTGAATCCGAGCCACTCTACAAGGACCACCTAGAGTCCTATTCACCCAAGGCAGCGAATGTCAGTTACACTATCATTGATCCAGAAGACTCTCAAACAGACAAGTCCTCATCTTCTGCTCTTGAAGGAGTCACAGATCTACTCTTGGATGAGTGGGGAAGTGATAACTTCGAGCACGATCCTTATAAGTTTATTGAGGAGGCAGACCTTGGTATCTATTTCTTGCATGAAGAGAGTGCCATCATGCCCAATATAATGAAGGAAAACAAAGAAGATCTTGGCCTGTGGCAGCTATATTTCGACGGTTCCAGAAGCAAACTGGGCGTTGGTGGTGGGGCAATGTTAGTCTCCCCTTCTAAAGAAAGGTACTTTTCAGCTTTTCATTTCTAGTTCTCTTGCACATGTAATGTTGTAGAATATGAGTCTTTGATTCATGGACTTGAGTGGGCAAGAAAGAGAGGGATCAAAAAATTGCAAATCTTGGGGGACAGTGAACTAATAGTGAACCAAATCAGAGGCCTGAACCTGACCAAGAACTCCTTACTGAAATCTTACAAGCACAGAGTCTGGGACTTGATGGAGGATTTCCTTACTCTTAACATTACCTCTATCCCCAGGGAACAGAATAAGCAGGCTGACAGATTGGCAGCTGTTGGTGCCCAATTTGATGTTTCAAAAGAGATAAGCAGGGGTTGTGGTTCGCACCATTTAAAAGTGGTGGTCCGGCCTTCAATTCCAGACAATGTTACAAAAGGTCTTCGAAAGCGACCAGCAGATAGCTCTTTTCCTGCAGGAAGAAGCCGAGTTTGCGGTCCACAATCAAGCGAAATTGTAGCAGCAATATGGAAATCAGATTGTTCAATTGAAGAACAATAAACTCCCTAAGGGTCTGGTCACACTTGAAAGTATTTTCAATGGAGAGGACCAACTAAGAGATGACAAAGCATGCATCACTACTAGAGAGGAGAATTATGAAAAAGTGGAAATCTTCAAGGACAAGTTTCTGGCGCTTGGCAAGGTCTGCACGTTTCAAGAAAGACAAGCTTTCATTCTGATGTGCCAGGAGTTTGCCGATATTTTTACCTAGAATTATAGCGACTTGAAAGGCTTCGATCCAAGGCTCGCCCAACAAACCATTGAATTAGATGAAGGTGCAAAACCAGTCACACAAAAGCAAAGACCTATTAACCCGATGGTCAAGCTCCTTATGCAGAAAGAATTGGCCAAGTTGATTGAGTCCGGCATTATATTTCTGATCAAACATTCCTCATGGTTGGCTAATTTGGTTCCAGTTAGAAATAAAAATGGGGAGATCATGTTATGCGTCAACTTCAGAGACCTTAATAAAGTCTCTTTAAAGGATCATTATCCCCTTCCAAACATGGAGCAGATCCTCCAAAAGGTAACTGGTTCTGAATGTTTCTCCCTCCTGGATGGCTATTCGGGATATAATCAGATTCTGGTGCGTGACTCTGACCAATACAAAATAGCCTTCACCACCAAATGGGGAATGTTCACCTACCAGAAGATGCCTTTTGGGCTATCCAATGCCGGTGCTACCTTCCAGCGAGCCATGGACATGGCTTTCAGTGGTTTGATAAATAAGAACGTGTTGGTATACCTTGATGATATAACAGTTTTCTCCAAAGAGGCAGGACAACATATGAAGCACCTCAGGCAGATTTTTGAGAGGTGTAAGGAATTTGGCATCTCCCTAAATCCAAAGAAATGTGTATTTACGGTTCATGAGGGGAAACTTCTTGGCCATATTGTGTCCAAGGAAGGTTTGTCTATTGACCCAGAGAGAGTCCGCTCCATTCTGGAGATGTCCCTACCAAAGCACAAGAAAGGCCTTCAGAGTTTCTTCGGCCAGATAAATTTCATTCGGAGGTTCATTCTGAACTTCGCTAAAATAGTTAAACTCCTAACCTCCTTGCTAAAAAAGGGTGAAGAATTCAAGTGGACAACGCCAAGAAAGGACAGCTTTGAAGCTATCAAACAGGCTTTGACCCAGGCTCCCACTCTAATCAGCCCCGACTTCAATAAAGACCTCAATCTCTATACCTTCAGTAATGGAGAAGTAATATCTGCTATGCTTACCCAAACAAACAGTGATGACCTCGAGCAACCACTCCCCTTTTTCAGCCAAGGGTTAGAGGATTTTGAAATTAGGTACACCTACGTAGAAAAGCAAGTTCTGGCAGTGGTGCATAGTTTAAAAAAATTTAGATATATGTTGTCAAACAGCAAGATCCATCTCATGGTTCCACATCTTGGTGTCAAGGATTTCCTGACCAATCGAGACTTAAACGAGAAAAGGGCAGGATGGATCACCAAAGTGATGGAGTACGACATAGATGTCAAGATCGCCAAGTTGGTGAGAGGAAGGGGCCTATGTGAACAGTTAGCCACAGATTTGAGACAAAAGGATGAAGACATCTTGCTGATCCATGACGCAGCCACCGTAGAAGAACCAGCTGTCGTAAGGGATTGGACACTGGACATGAGGCGTTTCCTTCTTACGGGCGAATGTCCACAGGGTCTCGGTAGGGTCGGAAGAAGGTATTTTAAACTTCAGTCCCTTCCCTATGTTTTGATTGACGGAGTATTATTTAGGAAGGATCTCTCTGGGGTTCTCCTGAGATGCATTGACTCTAGTCAGACTGACAAGGTTTTGGCTGAGTTTCACAATGGGCCAGCAGGTGGACATTTCGCCCCTAAGACCACAGCAGCAAAAATAATGAGAGCTCACTATTTCTGGCCCACTCTCTTCAAGGATACCCATGCCTGGGTAAGGAAGTGTCAGAAGTGTGCACTCTTTGATGGAAAGCAGCGATTGGCTGCCATGCCCCTACAGCCCATTCAAGTTGAACAACCATTCATGTAGTGGGGCCTGGATTTCATAGGGATGATCAATCCTCCCTCTAGCACCAGACACAAATGGGTCCTGACTGCTATGGATTATTTCACCAAGTGGGTGGAAGCCATTGCTTTGAAAGAAGCGAATGAAATCACAGTTTTGGATTTCTATGAGGACTTAGTGACACGTTTTGGGGTCCCAGCCATTATAATCTCAGATAACACCTTGGCTTTTCTGGGAACCAAAACTAGTGAATGGGCGCTAATGTATGGTATATACCTCAGCACTTCATCAAATTACTACTCGCAGGGGAATGGACTAGCTGAGTCCACTAACAAAAATTTGATCAAGATTATAAAGAGGACCATGGAAGAAAATCAGAGAACTTGGCATGCTAAGTTGAAAACAGCTCTATGGGCCAATCGAATCACTCTGAAAAGATCAATCGGAAATTCTCCATATACGCTTGTGTATGGAAGGGAAGCAAGGCTTCCTATCTCACTCGAATTGCCAGCGTTGGACCTCGCTCATCAGTTGCAGCTAGAAGAAGGAAGCAGCATGGAGGTCAGATTATGTGAACTAATGGAGCTCCAGGAGGTAAGGAACCAGGCCATGGTCTCTATGATCAGTCACCAGCATCAGGTGAAAAGACATTTCGACAAGAAGTCTTCGTCAAAAAGTTTTGTCGAAGGAGACATTGTCTTAAAATGGGATGAAGATAGAGCTAAGCCCAGAAAACATGCAAAATTTGATGCCCTCTAGAGCGGTCCTTACATGATCACTCAGTACAAGCAGCATAACGCATTCCAGCTCTCCGGGTTGGATGGTGAAGAATTGCGTATCCCAGTCAATGGGATACATCTGAAGCATTGCCACTAAATTTTGGTTCGGCTGTACATAGTTTCCTTTTTTGTTTTCCCTAAGTGTAGTTTGCATAGGTAGTTGTTTTTAGCTTTGTGTATTTCCCTTTGTTTGGGGGTAAATTCTATGTATTTTGATTCTGAGATTATCAAAGCTATTGTGAACTCGCTTCAAAGTCACCATCTGACTCCGCACCCAATGGATATGCAAGGCAACTGGGTTCTAAGCATAGCAGGCATGCTTCCCCCGTGAGTCACCAATTTGTTGACCCAATTTTGTCCCTCAGGCAAAATCCTGGTCACCTCCTACACCTGCTTCGTAGGGCCAGTCATTTCAGGTTGCAAGGTCCACTTTCAAGTTTCGACATCACCGTTGCAGAGAATAGGCAGCGAAAGACAGAATCTCTGAACGTTCACGCAAGGAGAGAAGAAGAAAAAAAATGGAGCATTTCAACACTTAGGCAAAAAAGAGGGCAAACAAAATGCAGAGGGCGGAAAAATCGCTGCCCACTACAAGGGCGGGTAAAATGAGCTCACCTACAGACATGCAGAGGGCAGCAAATTTGCCACCCATAACACAAAAAGGCCGCAGACATCAGCTGACATCGGCAATATTGCTGTCGTCGGCACCTTACAAAGACCGACGTCAGCAGAACTACCGACGTCAGCAGCACAATGGCGGCAAATTGAAAAAGCTCGCCTATGGCGGCGAATTGAAAAAGCCCGCCCTATGGCAGCAAAATTGAAAACCCCGCCCGATGGCAGGGAAATTGAAAGGGCCGCCCACAGCACAATTCTGCCAACGTCGACAGCTTAGGAGAACTGACATCAGTAAGACTGCCACCATCGATAGATTATCAGCTGACATCGGCAGGTATTCCTACATGAAGTTCATGCAAAGGGTGGCAAAATCGTTGCCCACTACAAGGGTGGCAAAATTCACCTGTAGTGCACAAGAAAAAACCCGCCCAGCCACTGAAGGAGAAGACCAACACGCAAAACGAGGCAACAAGCATGGTCTTGGCAGACTTGTGATGTCATCAATAGTGTTTTTCATGCTTTTTGATGAAACTTCTCTTGGCTCTTCTGCTATAAATGCACAGACTTAGTCATTTTTCAGAGGATCTTCTTGACTTTTGTAAAGAGCACTGCTCTGCATTTTCTCCACCTGAATCAATAAAAATATAGTTTTTGCCTCCATCTTGGATTGATTTGCTATGTATGCCCTGAGTATCATCTGTGTTTAGTCATTATCTTCCATGCTTTCACAGGTAATACCAACAGACCAGCGATCTACAGGGACCGGTTCTGCAGCTAAAAGGAGAAGAGCAATACTTGAGAAGGACAGAACAGAGTAAGTTGCTTGCAAGCGTGCATTCCATAGCACCTCGGTAAACCTTTGTGACGTATTTTCCATTATAGCCTCCCCCTTTGTCTTAGCAGCCTGATTCCTCTACCAGATGTGTAGAGTATACTTGCATTTCCCCTGATTCTGAGAGTGGATCTGGAAGGTCACTCATGTTTTTGGTGTATCACCTCTTTTAGAGTAGGCTGTTTGTTTTCATGCTTTTTCTCTCTCTTTTCAACCCCCCAAGTGTATACCTATATACCTATATTTTGCGTTACCTGAAACAAACAAGATACATCAGAGGGAACTAGCCCATATTTAGAGACTCTCCTCTCCTGCTTTGCCGTCCCACAGACGAGAGAGGGGTTTCCATGTTGCGAGGAGAGGGCAGGAATCCGTGTTCCTGCCGCTGGGTGCACTTTCCAGCGTCAACATATCTAGGCATAATTTTCTGTACTTGGATCAAACAATTTTTTGTACACATAAAAAATTCATAGGTATTTGGTAATAATATGCCTCCCATAAATTGAATCATCATGACTATATCACTATTAAGATATTTTAAAAATAATAAAAATTTAGTTTTGGGAGATGGCTTACATAAGGGTGGGATCCTATCCCAGACTCTCTAGAACTTGAATTTGAAGTCAAGAATCATCTCATGTGGGGCTTGATTTATGGTAGTGATCTACTCTATTAGGGACAAGTGGTCCCTCTAATCCTCAATTTGCTTGCATAGTTCCTATTTAATTTCATCTCATTTGTGAATATAATTCTCATGCATTAACTTGTTTAACAACCTTCTACATAATTCCATTTATGTATAGGATTGATTCCATGATTGGGTATGTTTTCCTAACTCTCAACACTACATTATTGATATTTATAGGAATGACTTTAAGGCATATTACTCCCTCTCATACTACATCTTCTCCTATGATGTAACGGTAGTAATAGTATATATGGGGAGATACCATATATATGACATCCTGTATGACTGTCTAAGAACCTAGATGTTAAATGGGTTAACAAGGGGGATAATAGTGTATACATATTCTACACCTTATGGGAGTAATTTTGGGTAGGCATGATCCTATTTAACCATTTATTCTGGGCCCAAGACTACTTTCACATCAATGAGATATGGGTGCCTCTCCTATACATGATCCTCACATGCTCATAAGTCCCAGACATGGTAGGATTGATCAACTTCAATTTGGTCATTTTGATTATATATGCCTATGCTAGGAGTATTTTATACATGATGATATACATTTTAGATGTAGTTTTTAGGACACTCTCTTTCAAGCCTTTGGATTTTCTTATGTGGGTTCTTAGAGGTTAGATATTCCATGTGGTATTTTACAAGTTGTATGGCCAATAGCTCCATAATAACATCTAAGACATATGAGATCATTTATACCAATCCATTAATGCAGCCCTGATGCCCTAACTCTTGAAGGAAATTAAACATTCTAGCACTATCATTAGAGACAACTATATTTATAAGAAGACACTATGATCTAGATTATGGGTTTCCTCAAATATCCCCTCCACCTACCATATTCTATTTCATACCATCTAATAGATTAGGATATTGACTATCATTTTGTGAAGGGAATATTTGGGTTTTATATCTAATGTTATCAAAAGGCATGCTTACCATATTTGATCATAATCAAGTACCATGTCTATAATGACTCACCTCTAATTTAGAAGATGGTAGCCAAACAAGACTCCTTCACCCTCAAGCTCCAGCACTAAGATCCCAAGGGGATAATTAGAGCTCACTTGGTATAATATTCAACCCACCTTAATACCAACAATGGTCATCAAGTTGAGGATGATGATGATTTCTACCTAAATTCTATTGATAACTAGGAGGTGTTGTCCTAGATCATAAAAAAGTAGAATAATAAAGGGAATAAGTTATAGGTGAGCCCATCAATGTTTCCTCTAGATTTTTCTCAATTTGAAAATTACTTAACATAAACATATCCTACCATTTCTTGGAGGATCTTATAGGGCATTCCACCACCATATCATCCTCATACTCTAAGTTTAACTTTACTTCCTCTAGTAGCTCCCACTCCTCTACCTTGACTCTTCTTATACCTTCTCTAGTCACTCCTCATACCTTGCTTCCACCTCCATCTCTTCCAATAACTCCTATAACCCATACATGATAGAGTCAAACCCAATCTACTCAATGCTAGGTAGGTCAGGCACATCCAACTCAACCATCATCACCTCAACCCTAGGATGCATAGACCCTAAGGTTTCATGTGGTTGGTATCTTGAAAGTGAGCCCAAAGTGAGTTTCTTAATAGTCACCAATCTATGTTCCCCCTCTCATACCTCTAACTTCTCCCATTTCCCTTCTACCCCTCACTCCTGCTACTTTCTAACTCCAATTACTAACACCCACTAATTTTTCTCTACCCCCATAAGACCCCCAATTAGTTCTTCCTTTATTCCCCATTGAAGCCTCTCTATCATTCACCCAAGTAACTTTAGCATCAGTCTTACTAAGCATCTTTACATCTTCCTTCCCCTCTAACCCATCCATTTCACAACCCAAAGTCCTCCCAATGCCTTCCTTAGGAGTGCCTCTATAAGTAAGCATGGCTAAAACTTTTTGGAGCATACCAATTACAAGAAGAACCTTCTCAATTCCCACTCTATTCACCTTGGTGTTTCCTTTAATATTTATGTGTCCTCCACCATCATCCCTTATCACTCATGTTATCCTAGTCAAACCAAATACTATAAAATCTAGAGCCAACCTAGGTAAGATGTCAAATAAGAAGTATAAGGAAGAACACACTCTAGTTATAACTCTAAATCCTTATGCTCTAATTCAATCTACTCTATCTGCATCAATAGATCATTTATCCCTAACCACAACACCTTGATGTATAACTACTTGGTACCCTTTTTCCCTCACTTAAGGTGCAATGGGACTTACATTCAACCAGTCTATCTCTTCCCTACTATTAAATGACCTTCTCTCAATGGTAATTCCTCCTTAGGCTAACTTAACCTAGTAATAGTGGCAAGAAAAAAATTTCCCTTGGGCCTCCCATTTTGTTCTCTC
This sequence comes from Torreya grandis, assembly GCA_037957365.1. Taxonomy (NCBI): domain Eukaryota; kingdom Viridiplantae; phylum Streptophyta; class Pinopsida; order Cupressales; family Taxaceae; genus Torreya; species Torreya grandis. The sequence goes on along the minus strand of JARHVA010003048.1, from coordinate 2,001,494 downwards.
TCTTTTTTCTCCCATACCCCCTCTACCTCATTTGATTTACTTATTCATTCCCTCCACTTTTTCCATCTCATCATTTTCCCTTCACCACCATTTAATCCACCCCTCCTACACCTTTTTAAACCCAAGGGATGATCCCATGGTCACAAGCATTGGAGATGACTACCTAAGACAACCTAGATGTGTAGTGGAGATTTGACTGAGTCTTCAAAATCATGAAGAGGACACTAAATTAGAGGTTTGCCAAGGAATGGAACCTAGTAGTTTGGTAGACCCATCAGGATCTATTTTCCCTCACCAAGGTAAGGAATTACTTTGGGGAAGAAAGGATGTCTGAGGATCTAGTATATATTCACCAGGTAACTCATGATATGTTTAAGAAGCTCCTCAAGGACATGCAAATCTAATTTCAAACTTTAAAAGCCCAAATGAAGATCACATTTCCAATAAAGCTAATTGGGTGGGTCAAAGATGTTGTCTTACTACTTTTATTAATTTTTGGGAAAGTAGTGGAGACTTTGGTTGAGATAAATTTACTTATCTAACAGACCTAGGCCTTCATGGAGAGGATAACATAAATTGATGGGATGTGTCAAAATCTACAAGTGGTGGTAAACAAAGAGATGTTCCCATAAATAATACTAATAATAAACTTTGAATTGGGGTTATACTAGACATACATTAGGATCATTATGTTTCATATGGAGGAGTGGTTAGCTGTGGTTCACACTACAATGGGATCCTTAGAAGAGGGTAAGAAGAAGATATTGACCTACTTGAAAGAGGTAAATATATTTTTGATATTATACATAGATGGAACCCTAATAAATTAATGGAAATTCAAAGTACACCTAGGTCATGAGGGATAAGGTCACCATAGTAAACCAAATAAGGGGAAGGGTGATGATAGATCTATCAATGCAATCCAAGTGAGCATCAACCAGGACTTTAGGTTTTAAGCATTAATAAAATCCCCCTTCTAAGTCTACAAGAGACTAAAAACTCAAGCCAAGTGTAGACACCGAAATCGTGTCGACTCCCCTGGTCATTCCCCGTCTTATTCTTCTTCGCCTATTAAACCCTTGCCGATCACTTGTTTCACCAACCTTGACCCTGGAAGCATGTAAAGATGAGCACAGAGCCAAAAGGTAGACTCTATCCCCATTATGCATCTGCTGACGTCGGTCTTTACCTGACTGATGTCGCCGACGTCGGTCACCTATCGGCCGACGTCGGCAGTCCTGCCGACGTCGGTCACCTTCCCCTTGTCCGTTATCAGTTACCATTCGGTTTCCCGAAACGGTTGACGAACTGTCTCTGGAACCATCCCCATCCTCCGCCAACCATTCGAGACCAAGATCTCGAACACTATTCAAAACGCTGATCAACCAACCTACGAACCCCGAGCAATCATCAACACTATGACATCAACACTCTCTGCATTCAATCCGACTCCAACTATGGCTTTCATCGCGTCTTCTGGCAGGTAAATATTATTCTATTTATTTCATTTCTTTCTCAGTTATTATTTATCAGTTCTGTTATCCCTGCCTCTGTCCCGACTCCCCCAGACTCTGTTCAGACCTCGTCCCGACCTTGCCCAGACCCTGTCCCGACTCTGTCCAAAACCCCCCAGACTCTCTCAGAACCTGTCCCGACTCTATCCAAAACCCTACCCTAACCTTATCAGACCCTGTCCCGACTCTCCCAGACCCTGTCCCGACTCTGTTCAGCCTGTCCTGACTCTCCTAGACCCTATCCCGAACCTGTCCAGACTTTCCCAGAACTTGCCCCTACCGATGCCGGTCACTACCCCGACCGACGACGACACCTTAACCGACGTCGGCACCTTCCCTAACCGACGCCGGCACCACAGAGACCGACGCTGGTGACTGTGCAGAACAGTGCTACATATCAGGTACGCTCTTTATTTTTCTGTCATTTATTTCTGTCATTATCATCTACTTTCGTCCAATATTCTGCTCTTTTTTTATCAGTGGGTTGATATCCTTCTAGGGAGTCTTCGTACTTCCGGGATCAGGCGTTCGCCTGACAGCCCACCATATCTTTGACTAACATTTTCTGTGTTTTTAGCCTTTTCTTCGCAGGTGTCATTCCTCCACAGCAAAAGAGGAGAATCTTTCAACGTCTGATTTCGGTGCGCACGACTTTATCAGGTACTTCTAGCCTTGACCATCTTTTAGTTTCTTATTTCTTCTTTTGAATGTAGAAAGCAATTTTGCATTAGAAACATTCTGGCACGCCCGGTGGGACCCTAGGTCCTCCTTGGGTTCTTTCTTTCTTTCGTTCATTTAGATGCATTAGGTTTCTTCCTTTTCGCCTCCTTTCGTCTCTTCTTAAACGACATCATAAGCAGAACTAAAACGAACATTTCTTTCTTTCTTGCACTTCTAGACTAGCTAAAACTCATATTCTTCGACTCTTTCTCCATTCGTCTTCATACGAACAAACATTTCGACTTGGACATTAAAACACTTTGCATTCATCTCTGTTTGCCTGCATCTTTTAGACCACACATAGTAATTAAAATCGCATATTGAATTAATCTAGATCACTTGATGTTACACGACCAAACCACCTGCACAAAACAAACATAAAACTTACCTGAGACAAGGCCCGACTGGGATTTCATCCCCCAGCGGATACCTTACCCGTCCCGGTGACCCTACTTGGATTTCATCACCAAGGGGGAAGCCCACTCCATTCTCTGGCGGAGTCTAATCTCTAGGCGAGGTATATCTTAGCTAAGCGAGACCAGCTAACCACTGGAATCGTGAAGTGAGGGGAGCTTGCTCCTTAGCACCAGGCCGCATACCAGACCCTAACACAGACTTCTTGAGCACCATAACAAAACCCGAAACCATCCATAGACTGCTTCTTCTAGGACCTGACTCACAAAACCAACCTTCCACTACACACATTCTAAGGCATAAGCCACTATAATCCTAAAAATTTACTTCTAAGGTTTTAGGATCTGCTTGTGTCTTCATCTTTTTTTAGTTCTTATCTGCTTGTTTGAGCTTGTGAGGACGTTCTTCCTTGCCTTGAATGGTTCTGACACGTAGTCAAACCAAGGCTCTTCTTGACCACGCTAGCCATCAATCGCTTTCGCCTACCCCGCCTACAACCAATCATATAATGGAGTTCTACTCGAAGACCGAAAGAATTCCTACTAGACAATCTCCAACCCAGACGCCTATCATCCCAGAAGGGGACCAAGACTTTGCAAGATTCTTGGACCTTAATACCGCAGCCCTCCAAAACTATCTCGCAAGAAAACCAATGTGGGACCTTTCGGACGACGTGGCGACGACATCCACACCGTTCGCCACCCAACCTTTTACGACTCAACCTTTCGCCTCAACCATTAACCCGACCATGGCCTATACGCAAAGTTCGGCCTCCTCATCTATTTTTAGATCAACCTCCATCGGGGTTTCGTTACCCCCTCAACCACCTGCAATTCAACCAAGTTCTACATCATATCAGAACTTGATTGTCTCAACCCCACACACTCTTGCGCCTATATATGCAGGAGTGCCTACCTCGCCCTTTGTCAATGCCGTCACACAACCTCCTTTGGCGGTATCTAGTCAGCCTATGCCTTCTACCTTCATAATCTAACCACCTTTAGCCTCCACTTCCACCCCTGCGACTAGTCATCCGTACGTTGTACAACCGACTATGTCGCACGCCTCCTCTAGCCTCTTCCAAGCACCTTACAACTTAGGGGGCGCTCAACCCGCCAATCCGTCAGCAGATCTTATCAAGATGCTGATGGATAAAATGTCCCGTCTCGAAGCTTCTATCTCCGGTTCAAGTAATACTTTGTCATATGAACAAGTTTGCAGCGAGCCCATCCATCCTTCTGTCCCTATCTGACCATACCCCAACCATTGGGAGCTTCCTAAATTTACTCACTTTCAGAGTAAGGAAGACCCACAACAACATCTAAAGGCATTCAGACATGCCTGTTACCTTATCGCCCACGACGATGCATTACTTCTACGCACGTTCCCTATGTCGCTTTCTGGCCCTGCTCTTGACTGGTATAGTTCTCTTGCCAGACATTCTATCTTTTCATTCATTCAACTCGCCCAACTATTCATTGACCATTTTTCTATCAATATCACTAAACAAATCTCGATCACAGACCTTTACTCCATCAGACAGTTTGACGACGAATCAATCGTTGATTTTGTCGCCCGTTGGAGAAGCTTGATCAATCAGCTCTCCTTCTCCTTGCCTCAACCCGAGCTCATTGAGCTCTTTTCCCGAGCATGTGTCAGTCACATCTCATCCACCTTGCGGGTTCAAACATTCCACACTTTCGACGAGGCCTTCACCATGGCCCGAAAGCTTGAACTCCGTGCCATTGAAGAAGATAAGGTCAAATTGTGTAACATTACCAATGACCATTCTTCTTCCAGACCTTCTTCTGCCCACTCTCAATCCAAGGAGTCGGCAAACACTGTCATCTTTAGACCATCATCTTCAACAATAACCAACCGCTCATTATCTTCAACATTAGACTACATCAATAAACATTTTCAACGTCAATCCATACAGCGTCAATTCACTCCAATTGGGGAGTCATATGCCTCTGTCTTGGATAAACTCGTCAAGCAGGGGGTCCTCAATCTCCCTCTAATCCGACCACATCAATTCGACCCCTCAACACCTATCCCTGCATGGTACAGGGAAAATCACTTTTGCGACTATCACCGTGTCAAAGGCCATGACACGGATCACTGTCAAACTTTCCAAAACATCGTCCAGGACATGCTAGACAAGGGGGATCTTATTTTAGATAACCCTAATGCACCGCCCAACCAAAACCTTGACATCTTCAAGCAACCCCTTTCTAATCACCCGCATACTCAAGACAACGTCCAAACCATAATCAATGACCCTCAAGACCATGATATACACACGGTCGACACTATCTTTTCTCTTATCCCTGACCAACCTCTTTCACAGGTGGAAGACCTTTCTTCCCCTATACCTCCTCCACATGGTGAAGAACTTTCTTCTCCCACTTGTCCTCCATCAACTTCTCCCATATTGGAGGACACTTTGACTACATCAACACCAGCTACCTCGCCTTCATCCTTATTATCATCCATAGACGATCATACCTTTTTGACTCCTCAACCACACACAGAAGCCATAACTACTCCAGAGCTCTTTCCACTTAAAGAGCCCACACCTTTAATCCCTTCTCCATTGAGAGAAAAACCGTCCACATCTAAGTCCAAACCCGCGCAGGCATCCATCATACCCAAAGAGACTAAACCTCTTGGTGTTCGCCCCACATCTAATCTCACCTCGCATAAAGGTGGCCCTCAACCCAAACCAAAGAAGGCTACTAAACCACACTGGAGACTTCCTCCCCCACCTTCATCATTACCTTCAATCTTGGGCCCGCATCCATCCACTTTACTCGGAGTGCTTCCCACTCCCATACTTCACAGAGGTAAATCACCTCCATTATTCTATCAACCCATCAGACTTATATCTCCTTCAAACCATCGACCAACGCCTCTTACGCCTCCCAAACCAATGTCACCAACCCTCTCTGCAATAAAGCATCCCAACCCGTTAGCAGGTTCATATGCCTTGCTCTTATGGCAATTGTTGCAGTCCTCTCGTCTCTATCTCCCACCTCTTAGACCATATCACTCTCTCGGACCAAAACCACCATGGTTCGATGACACTCGCATTTGTGCGTATCATCGCACACCTGGGCACGACACGGAGCATTGTCATGCCCTCAAGGTCGTCATTCACCAATGTCTGGGGAATGACACCTCTCTTCTCGACCACATCATCAACAAACCTTCAACACCACCCCACTCATCAACTCTCGGATCAAGGCCATCTTGGTTCGACAACTCTAAATTCTGCCACTATCATCACACTCCGAGACATGACACCGAGCGTTGTTGCGCTCTTAAAGCTGTCATTCGTCACCACTGGAAAAAGGATTCCTTTCTTATCAAGGATCCTCTTGACCCCCCCTTTGACAAATCATCAACACCGACCCTTACCTCTCCAACCTCGTCATCTAAATCGGGATCTCCACGACAGACTAGGGTCCCTTCGTTGCCTTTAACCCCCTTATTTGGCATCAACACAGTCCATCTGACCACTAAATCTCAATCAACCTTAACTAATCCGTCAAAAATTCTCCCTAGTCACTGGGGGAATTCAACCTTCATCCAAACTTTGACCAATTTTTCAACACAGTCTCGACCACATATCAATCACTCTTTCAACTCAACTTCAACCAGACTAGCAACCAATTATCATTTAACCCGATCTCAATCAAACATTCAACCCAACCTTTTTTTCAACCTTTTTCAATCAATCAACAACCATATCAACCAACTTCACATCCACTCATCAACCAACACCTGACCAATCTGGAAAGAGGCAAATGGGGCAAGTTTGCTCCTAATTGGCTCGGACCTTTTATTATCACGCACAAGTATGGATCAAGGACTTATCGTCTGTCTTCTCTTGATGGACGCCCAGAACCTGAGCCTCTTAATGCGTTGTATCTGCGACCGTTCTACTGCTAGTCAAGTATTCGTCCACTCGACACTTAACTTGAGCTCGTCCCTTGAGCAATCCCCGTCCTCTTCATCCTATTTCCTTTCAACCCTATTCCTCTTAACAACTCCTATAACCCTTTTATGATGTATGGATGCTCTGTCCTAATAAAAGGGAGCCCTTGAACTTTTACAATCTTGTCCATGACTCACACTTCTATCAAAACAAATCAAGATGTCAAAACATATCCATGGTCACTATATCAATATCAAAACAAGATAGACTGCTCCCTCGAAGGACAGCTGTACTATCATTGCTGTAATAAATAGACTGCTCCCTCGAAGGACAGCTATTCAAAAGCCTTTATATTAAACAAAAATCTAGACCACTCCCTCGAAGGATGGCTATGACTACTCTGGCAATAAACAGCACCATTTTAGAAGCTTCCCGCATTGATCAGCTTCGCAACCTGACCACCAAGCAAATGACATCTCTATGCAGGCTTCCCTCATCGATCAGTCTGCCTCTCAAAAAAAAAAAAAAAAAAAAAACGAGTCACGGACTTGGCTTGTAGTTGTCTCAGGGTCTCCTATAAAAAGGGGCAAAGTTATCTCTGCTCTTAAAATGGGTTACCCTCTTTCCTCCTCCTATTACCTGCTCAAGGGACTTCGAGCTCACTTTAATGTCTAAGTGATTTGATTACCGCTCTAACATAACTATGGTCAACGACGTCACACATGAATGGGGCTCTTGGTTCTCATAACCCCTATCTATGCTATCTTTTTGGTCCTTGTCAACGAAAGAGCAATATGCTTTTCACTTCTTCTGCACTTTGGTCACATTCACCTTCACCCTTGTCAATCAACTCAGCTCAACTCTCTTTTCAGACCATCAACATGACCTAGCCTATTCACCCTAGTTTCTATGGACACCAATACACATGGAAACTATCGACCCGCCACAATTTATGTTAAGCATAAACCAATACTTGCTAAAGCATAAATAGACCTCAATTCATTTTTAGCATACATCCATCACGAATATAGAATATTGCTAGGGATGAAAAACCCATCAACCAATGTTGCAGAATACACCATTTGGAAAAGGCTGCAACATCTTTTTCTCTCATCATTTCATCATAACCATGACCAATCTATCAACCATTTTAACCACCTGTCTACCACTCAGACCCTTTATCTGAACTACATTGGTCTGAGGCCCTTCCACAGGGGCTATGTAGGCAGCACTCAGATGACACGACTGTCTTCTGGGGTTAGCTCGACCATTCTTGTTTGTTCGTCTCTCTGATGGACAAACCTTCTTGCCTTCTTTTAACCATAACCTTGCCCTTCATCATGACCCATTTCCATCCCTTTGACCCTTCCTCCCTTTTAGGGAGAACTACATCGGCCTGAGGCCCTATCACCAGGGCTATGTAGGCAGCACTCAGTTGACATGGGGTCTTCTGGGGTTAGCTCGGCCGCATCCTTTCATCCTTTCATCCATTCATCCATCCATCGACCACCAACCATTGGAGATCATGCCTATCTCCTCCGACCTCGACCACTTCCAAGACGTTGTTGCCTTGGTTGTTTTTGCATGTATGCTACCTCATGACTGGTTAGCAGAATTGTGCGCAGACCTTTTTGGACCCTCACAAGTATAGGATCGCACACCGGTTGATCTACCCTACTTGTGACTTTTTCGAGTTTCTAGGAGCACTTCCTGAGCTCAGGATACCTGGAACGCGATGACCCATTTGGAGCTTCAGCTTAGATTGAGTGACCCGATCAGCAGACGACTAAATGCTGGGGCCCGGTTACTTCAATTTTGGCACTCCTCGACCCTTGACCTGCGACACTTTGGCCTGACCATCTCGTGCAGTGGTATACGCGCAATCACGACTTTTGCAGCGTTCACCCTCACCCCTTTTTCATCCGCTCTTTATCAAATCAGCACCCGATTCCCGGTTCCCTTCCCTCGACTCCTGCTTTGAGGGGGAATACCTTATTCCTTACTCGGGGTATTTCGCTTCCTATTTTTGTCTTGCAGTTCATTCGAACAACCAACAAGATGAAATCAACCTTATCCCTCACCTGGGGCACTCACTCCTATTTTTGTCTTGCAGTTCATCCAGAACAACCAACAAGACAAAAAGGGGCAAATGTAGACACCGAAATCGTGTCGACTCCCCTAGTCATTCCCCGTCTTATTCTTCTTCGCCTATTGAACCCTTGCCGATCACTTGTTTCACCAACCTTGACCCTGGCAGCATGTAAAGATGAGCACAGAGCCAAAAGGTAGACTCTATCCCCATTATGCATCTGCCGACGTCGGTCTTTACCCGATCGATGTCGCCGACGTCGGTCACCTATCGGCCGACGTCGGCAGTCTTGCCGACGTCAGTCACCTTCCCCTTGTCCGTTATCAGTTACCATTCGGTTTCCCAAAACGGTTGACGAACCGTCTCTGGAACCGTCCCCGTCCTTCGCCAACCATTCGAGACCAAGATCCCGAACGCTATTCGAAACGCTGATCAACCAACCTACGAACCCCGAGCAATCATCAACACTACGACATCAGCACTCTCTGCATTCAATCCGACTCCAACTATGGCTTTCATCGCGTCTTCTGGCAGGTAAGTATTATTCTGTTTATTTCATTTCTTTCTCAATTATTATTTATCAGTTCTGTTATCCCTGCCTCTGTCCCGACTCCCCCAGACTCTGTTCAGACCTTGTCCCGACCTTGCCCAGACCCTGTCCCGACTCTGTCCAAAACCCCCCAGACTCTCTCAAAACCTGTCCCGACTCTATCCAAAACCCTACCCTGACCTTATCAGACCCTGTTTTGACTCTCCCAGACCCTGTCCCGACTCTGTTTAGCCTGTCCCGACTCTCCCAGACCCTGTCCCGAACCTATCCAGACTTTCCCAGAACCTGCCCCTACCGACGCCGGTCACTACCCCGACCGATGACGGCACCTTAACCGACGTCGGCACCTTCCCTAACCGATGCTGGCACCACAGAGACCGACGCTGGAGACTGTGCAGAACAGTGCTACATATCAGGTACGCTCTTTATTTTTTTGTCATTTATTTCTGTCATTATCATCTACTTTCGTCTAATATTCTGCTCTTTTTTAATCAGTGGGTTGATATCCTTCTAGGGAGTCTTCGTACTTCCGGGATCGGGCGTTCGCCTGACAGCCCACCATATCTTTGACTAACGTTTTCCGTGTTTTTAGCCTTTTCTTCGCAGGTGTCATTCCTCCACAGCAAAAGAGGAGAATATTTCAACGTCTGATTTCAGTGTGCACGACTTTATCAGGTACTTCTAGCCTTGACCATCTTTTAGTTTCTTATTTCTTCTTTTGAATGTAGAAAGCAATTTTGCATTAGAAACATTCTGGCACGCCCAGTGGGACCCTAGGTCCTCCTTGGGTTCTTTCTTTCTTTCGTTCATTTAGATGCATTAGGTTTCTTCCTTTTCGCCTCCTTTCGTCTCTTCTTAAACGACATCATAAGCAGAACTAAAACGAACATTTCTTTCTTTCTTGCACTTCTAGACTAGCTAAAACTCATATTCTTCGACTCTTTCTCCATTCGTCTTCATACGAACAAACATTTCGACTTGGACATTAAAACACTTTGCATTCATCTCTGTTTGCCTGCATCTTTTAGACCACACATAGTAATTAAAATCGCATATTGAATTAATCTAGATCACTTGATGTTACACGACCAAACCACCTGCACAAAACAAACATAAAACTTACCTGAGACAAGGCCCGACTGGGATTTCATCCCCCAGCGGATACCTTACCCATCCCGGTGACCCTACTTGGATTTCATCACCAAGGGGGAAGCCCACTCCATTCTCTGGCGGAGTCTAATCTCTAGGCGAGGTATATCTTAGCTAAGCGAGACCAGCTAACCACTGGAATCGTGAAGTGAGGGGAGCTTGCTCCTTAGCACCAGGCCGCATACCAGACCCTAACACAGACTTCTTGAGCACCATAACAAAACCCGAAACCATCCATAGACTGCTTCTTCTAGGACCTGACTCACAAAACCAACCTTCCACTACACACATTCTAAGGCATAAGCCACTATAATCCTAAAAATTTACTTCTAAGGTTTTAGGATCTGCTTGTGTCTTCATCTTTTTTTAGTTCTTATCTGCTTGTTTGAGCTTGTGAGGACGTTCTTCCTTGCCTTGAATGGTTTTGACACGTAGTCAAACCAAGGCTCTTCTTGACCACGCTAGCCATCAATCGCTTTCGCCTACCCCACCTACAACCAATCATATAATGGAGTTCTACTCGAAGACCGAAAGAATTCCTACTAGACTATCTCCAACCCAGACGCCTATCATCCCAGAAGGGGACCAAGACTTTGCAAGATTCTTGGACCTTAATACCGCAGCCCTCCAAAACTATCTCGCAAGAAAACCAATGCGGGACCTTTCGGACGACGTGGCGACGACATCCACACCGTTCGCCACCCAACCTTTTATGACTCAACCTTTCGCCTCAACCATTAACCCGACCATGGCCTATACGCAAAGTTCGGCCTCCTCATCTATTTTTAGATCAACCTCCACCGGGGTTTCGTTACCCCCTCAACCACCTGCAATTCAACCAAGTTCTACATCATATCAGAACTTGATTGTCTCGACCCCACACACTCTTGCGCCTATATATGCAGGAGTGCCTACCTCGCCCTTTGTCAATGCCGTCACACAACCTCCTTTGGCGGTATCTAGTCAGCCTATGCCTTCTACCTTCATAATCTAACCACCTTTAGCCTCCACTTCCGCCCCTGCGACTAGTCATCCGTACGTTGTACAACCGACTATGTCGCACGCCTCCTCTAGCCTCTTCCAAGCGCCTTACAACTTAGGGGGTGCTCAACCCGCCAATCCGTCAGCAGATCTTATCAAGATGCTGATGGATAAAATGTCCCGTCTCGAAGCTTCTATCTCCGGTTCAAGCAATACTTTGTCATATGAACAAGTTTGCAGCGAGTCCATCCATCCTTCTGTCCCTATCCGACCATACCCCAACCATTGGGAGCTTCCTAAATTTACTCGCTTTCAGAGTAAGGAAGACCCACAACAACATCTAAAGGCATTCAGACATGCCTGTTACCTTATCGCCCACGATGATGCGTTACTTCTATGCACGTTCCCTATGTCGCTTTCTGGCCCTGCTCTTGACTGGTATAGTTCTCTTGCCAGACATTCTATCTTTTCATTCATTCAACTCGCCCAACTATTCATTGACCATTTTTCTATCAATATCACTAAACAAATCTCGATCACAGACCTTTACTCCATCAGACAGTTTGACGACGAATCAATCATCGATTTTGTCGCCCATTGGAGAAGCTTGATCAATCAGCTCTCCTTCTCCTTGCCTCAACCCGAGCTCATTGAGCTCTTTTCCCGAGCATGTGTCAGTCACATCTCGTCCACCTTGCGGGTTCAAACATTCCACACTTTTGACGAGGCCTTCACCATGGCCTGAAAGCTTGAACTCCGCGCCATTGAAGAAGATAAGGTCAAATTGTGTAACATTACCAATGACCATTCTTCTTCCAGACCTTCTTCTTCCCACTCTCAATCCAAGGAGTCGGCAAACACTGTCATCTTTAGACCATCATCTTCAACAATAACCAACCGCTCATCATCTTCAACATTATACTACATCAATAAACATTTTCAACGTCAATCCATACAGCGTCAATTCACTCCAATTGGGGAGTCATATGCCTCTGTCTTGGATAAACTCGTCAAGCAGGGGGTCCTCAATCTCCCTCCAATCCGACCACATCAATTTGACCCCTCAACACCTATCCCTGCATGGTACAGGAAAAATCACTTTTGTGACTATCACCGTGTCAAAGGCCATGACACGGATCACTGTCAAACTTTCCAAAACATCGTCCAGGACATGCTAGACAAGGGGGATCTTATTTTAGATAACCCGAATGCACCGCCCAACCAAAACCTTGACATCTTCAAGCAACCCCTTTCTAATCACCCGCATACTCAAGACAACGTCCAAACCATAATCAATGACCCTCAAGACCATGATATACACACGGTCGACACTATCTTTTCTCTTATCCCTGACCAACCTCTTTCACAGGTGGAAGACCTTTCTTCCCCTATACCTCCTCCACATGGTGAAGAACTTTCTTCTCCCACTTGTCCTCCATCAACTTCTCCCATATTGGAGGACGCTTTGACTACATCAACACCAGCTGCCTTGCCTTCATCCTTATTATCATCCATAGACGATCATACCTTTTTGACTCCTCAACCACACACAGAAGCCATAACTACTCCAGAGCTCTTTCCACTTAAAGAGCCCACACCTTTAATCCCTTCTCCATTGAGAGAAAAACCGTCCACATCTAAGTCCAAACCCACGCAGGCATCCATCATACCCAAAGAGACTAAACCTCTTGGTGTTCGCCCCACATCTAATCTTGCCTCGCATAAAGGTGGCCCTCAACCCAAACCAAAGAAGGCTACTAAACCACACTGGAGACTTCCTCCCCCACCTTCATCATTACCTTCAATCTTGGGCCCGCATCTGTCCACTTTACTCGGAGTGCTTCCCACTCCCATACTTCACAGAGGTAAATCACCTCCATTATTCTATCAACCCGTCAGACTTATATCTCCTTCAAACCATCGACCAACACCTCTTACGCCTCCCAAACCAATGTCACCAACCCTCTCTGCAATAAAACATCCCGACCCGTTAGCAAGTTCATATGCCTTGCTCTTACGGCAATTGTTGCAGTCCTCTGGTCTCTATCTCCCACCTCTTAGACCATATCACTCTCTCGAACCAAAACCACCATGGTTCGATGACACTCGCATTTGTGCGTATCATCGCACACTTGGGCACGACACGGAGCATTGTCATGCCCTCAAGGTCGTCATTCACCAATGTCTGGGGAATGAAACCTCTCTTCTCGACCACGTCATCAACAAACCTTCAACACCACCCCACTCATCAACTCTCAGATCAAGGCCATCTTGGTTCGACAACTCTAAATTCTGCCACTATCATCACACTCCGGGACATGACACCGAGCGTTGTTGCGCTCTTAAAGCTGTCATTCGTCACCACTGGAAAAAGGATTCCTTTCTTATCAAGGATCCTCTTGACCCCCCCTTTGACAAATTATCAACACCGACCCTTACCTCTCCAACCTCGTCATCTAAATCAGGATCTCCACGACAGACTAGGGTCCCTTCGCTACCTTTAACCCCCTTATTTGACATCAACACAGTCCATCTGACCACTAAATCTTAATCAACCTTAACTAATCCGTCAAAAATTCTCCCTAGTCGCTGGGGGAATTCAACCTTCATCCAAACTTTGACCAATTTTTCAACACAGTCTCGACCACATATCAATCACTCTTTCAACTCAACTTCAACCAGACTAGCAACCAATTATCATTTAACCCCGATCTCAATCAAACATTCAACCCAACCTTTTTTTCAACCTTTTTCAATCAATCAATCAACCATATCAACCAACTTCACATCCACTCATCAATCAACACCTGACCAATCCGGAAAGAGGCAAATGGGGCAAGTTTGCTCCTAATTGGCTCGAACCTTTTATTATCACGCACAAGTATGGATCAGGGACTTACCGTCTGTCTTCTCTTGATGGACGCCCAGAACCTGAGCCTCTTAATGCGTTGCATCTGCGACCGTTCTACTGCTAGTCGAGTATTCGTCCACTTGACACTTAACTTGAGCTCGTCCCTTGAGCAATCCCCGTCCTCTTCATCCTATTTCCTTTCAACCCTATTCCTCTTAACAACTCCTATAACCCTTTTATGATGTATGGATGCTCTGTCCTAATAAAAGGGAGCCCTTGAACTTTTACAATCTTGTCCATGACTCACACTTCTATCAAAACAAATCAAGATGTCAAAACATATCCATGGTCACTATATCAATATCAAAACAAGACAGACTGCTCCCTCGAAGGACAGCTATACTATCATTGCTGTAATAAATAGACTGCTCCCTCGAAGGACAGCTATTCAAAAGCCTTTATATTAAACAAAAATCTAGACCACTCCCTCGAAGGATGGCTATGACTACTCTGGCAATAAACAGCACCATTTTAGAAGCTTCCCGCATTGATCAGCTTCGCAACCTGACCACCAAGCAAATGACATCTCTATGCAGGCTTCCCGCATCGATCAGTCTGCCTCTCAAAAAAAAAAAAAAAAAACGAGTCACGGACTTGGCTTGTAGTTGTCTCAGGGTCTCCTATAAAAAGGGGCAAAGTTATCTCTACTCTTAAAACGGGTTACCCTCTTTCCTCCTCCTATTACCTGCTCAAGGGACTTCGAGCTCACTTTAATGTCTAAGTGATTCGATTACCGCTCTAACATAACTATGGTCAACGACGTCACGCATGAATGGGGCTCTTGGTTCTCATAACCCCTATCTATGCTATCTTTTTGGTCCTTGTCAATGAAAGAGCAATATGCTTTTCACTTCTTCTGCACTTTGGTCACATTCACCTTCACCCTTGTCAATCAACTCAGCTCAACTCTCTTTTCAGACCATCAACATGACCTAGCCTATTCACCCTAGTTTCTATGGACACCAATACACATGGAAACTATCGACCCGCCACAATTTATGTTAAGCATAAACCAATACTTGCTGAAGCATAAATAGACCTCAATTCATTTTTAGCATACATCCATCACGAATATGGAATATTGCTAGGGATGAAAAACCCATCAACCAATGTTGCAGAATACACCATTTGGAAAAGGCTGCAACATCTTTTTCTCTCATCATTTCATCATAACCATGACCAATCTATCAACCATTTTAACCACCTGTCTACCACTCGGACCCTTTGTCTGAACTACATTGGTCTGAGGCCCTTCCACAGGGGCTATATAGGCAGCACTCAGATGACACGACTGTCTTCTGGGGTTAGCTTGACCATTCTTATTTGTTCGTCTCTCTGATGGACAAACCTTCTTGCCTTCTTTTAACCATAACCTTGCCCTTCATCATGACCCATTTCCATCCCTTTGACCCTTCCTCCCTTTTAGGGAGAACTACATCGGCCTGAGGCCCTATCACCAGGGCTATGTAGGCAGCACTCAGTTGACATGGGGTCTTCTGGGGTTAGCTCGGCTGCATCCTTTCATCCTTTCGTCCATTCATCCATCCATCGACCACCAACCATTGGAGATCATGCCTATCTCCTCCGACCTCGACCACTTCCAAGACGTTGTTGCCTTAGTTGTTTTTGCATGTATGCTACCTCATGACTGGTTAGCAGAATTGTGCGCAGACCTTTTTGGACCCTCACAAGTATAGGATCGCACACCGGTTGATCCGCCCTACTTATGACTTTTTCGCGTTTCTAGGAGCACTTCCTGAGCCTGGGATACCTGGAACGCGATGACCCATTTGGAGCTTCAGCTTAGATTGAGTGACCCGATCAGCAGACGACTAAATGCTGGGGCCCGGTTACTTCAATTTTGGCACTCCTCGACCCTTGACCTGTGACACTTTGGCCTGACCATCTCGTGCAGTGGTATACGCGCAAGCACAACTTTTGCAGCGTTCACCCTCACCCCTTTTTCATCCGCTCTTTATCAAATCAACACCCGATTCCCAGTTCCCTTCCCTCGACTCCTGCTTTGAGGGGGAATACCTTATTCCTTACTCGGGGCATTTCGCTTCCTATTTTTGTCTTGCAGTTCATTCGAACAACCAACAAGATGAAATCAACCTTATCCCTCACCTGGGGCACTCACTCCTATTTTTTTCTTGCAGTTCATCCAGAACAACCAACAAGACAAAAAGGGGCAAATGTAGACACCGAAATCGTGTCGACTCCCCTGGTCATTCCCCGTCTTATTCTTCTTCGCCTATTGAACCCTTGTCGATCACTTGTTTCACCAACCTTGACCCTGGCAGCATGTAAAGATGAGCACAGAGCCAAAAGGTAGACTCTATCCCCATTATGCATCTGCCGACGTCGGTCTTTACCCAACCGATGTCGCCGACGTCGGTCACCTATCGGCCGACGTCGGCAGTCCTGCCGACGTCGGTCACCTTCCCCTTGTCTGTTATCAGTTACCATTCAGTTTCCCAAAACGGTTGATGAACCATCTCTAGAACCGTCCCCGTCCTCTGCCAACCATTCGAGACCAAGATCCTGAACGCTATTCAAAATGCTGATCAACCAACCTGCGAACCCCGAGCAATCATCAACACTACGACATCAACACTCTCTGCATTCAATCTGACTCCAACTATGGCTTTCATCACGTCTTCTGGTAGGTAAGTATTATTCTGTTTATTTCATTTCTTTCTCAGTTATTATTTATCAGTTCTGTTATCCCTGCCTCTGTCCTGACTCCCCCAGACTCTGTTCAGACCTCGTCCCGACCTTGCCCAGACCCTGTCCCGACTCTGTCCAAAATCCCCTAGACTCTCTCAGAACCTGTCCCGACTCTATCCAAAACCCTACCCTGACCTTATCAGACCCTGTCCCGACTCTCCCATACCCTATCCCGACTCTATTCAGCCTGTCCTGACTCTCCCAGACCCTGTCCCGAACCTGTCCAGACTTTCCCAGAACCTGCCCCTACCGACGCCGGTCACTACCCCGACCGATGATGGCACCTTAACCGACGTCGGCACCTTCCCTAACCGACGCCGGCACCACAGAGACCGACGCCAGCGACTGTGCAGAACAGTGCTACATATCAGGTATGCTCTTTATTTTTCTATCATTTATTTCTGTCATTATCATCTACTTTCGTCCAATATTTTGCTCTTTTTTAATCAGTGGGTTGATATCCTTCTAGGGAGTCTTCGTACTTCCGGGATCGGGCGTTTGCCTGACAGCCCACCATATCTTTGACTAACGTTTTCTATGTTTTTAGCCTTTTCTTCGCAGGTGTCATTCCTCCACAGCAAAAGAGGAGAATCTTTCAACGTCTGATTTCGGTGCGCATGACTTTATCAGGTACTTCTAGCCTTGACCATCTTTTAGTTTCTTATTTCTTCTTTTGAATGTAGAAAGCAATTTTGCATTAGAAACACCAAGGTGATATTTAGCAAGCTCCTAATAAACCTTACCAAGATGGATAAGGATTTTAACCTCATGACAACCATTTTATAATCTAAGGATGCCAAGTCAATGTAGTTAGGAGTTAGATTGTCTCATTTTAAATTTTGAAATATGGTTGTAACTATGATAAGTGTCCATCATGGGCCAAGATGGTATCCTCATGTTATTTATATGTGATCCCCATGCTTATCTATATAAATAAGAACCATATTGTAATATAACATCAATAAAAAATTTCTTGAAAGTACTATCAGATTATTGCCAGGATTTCACCTACCTTTCTTTTCTCTCTAGATTGAAAAATAATTCTAGATCAATTATTGTAACAACACTTCTCTTAATTAATGTAGTATTTATTTTTTTCAAGATGGTTTGTATTTATTTTAATTATATTTCATATCCATTCTTTAATGATAGTTAGTACTAGGTTAATTAGATTAATTCTTTGTTATTTTATGTGTTTTATGGTTATAATGTGCTTAGGTATTACAATCACTATGTGAATTCTCTTGTTTCTTTTTTTATTGATAACTTATGTGTTAATCTACAAATTATCATATAGTGTTTATGTTTATTATACTAGAATCTCATATTAATCTTTAGTGAGATTTCATATTGAAGGCATACTCCCAATTACCTAGACTCTTCCCATTGTATTTTCTTGGAGGTAGAACTTTAGTGAAACTCTGTCTATAGTGGTATATTTTTGGCAATCACTTGGTTCAATGATCAATGAATTTATTTAATTATAGATGTAGAGGTTCTCTTTTTCTTTCTTACCCTTCCATCTCTTTTATGTTTTTTCTTTGAAATTGAACTGCCCTTTCCACTTGTATTTATAAATAGAAAGCATAATACTCAAATTAGCATAGTAATCTTTAACCTATGTTTATGAAATTAAGATTGAATTTTTGGTAGTGATAGTACATCTATTAGAGACTATTCACACAAACTCTATTTATGAAGTTAAATACCTATAATTATGCCCTAGGCTAATCCCAAATTAGTTCTAAAATGGAAGATCAAATGTCATAGTTTTCCCCACATTCCCTTTTTAGGGAATGTCCAATCTCATGGGAATTTCATCAACATGAGAATATTGGAGCAAACAACAGTTGGCACTATAAGGAAGGATCTATTAGGAATACTCCATGATTTTCATTGATTTTATTTTATGAGTATATTGAGATTGGCTTAATGGTAATAATGTGATAACTATTATTTGATTATGAATAATTCTAGAGGATAGTCCACTTGTTACCATAGATATGTCCCACTAAGTTTGATTCATAATTTCCCCTAATTTTCCATAAAAACCCTAATTCTAACTAGCCTAGACCTATAATTATTCTTGTTAGTTCATCCCCATAAACTATCCCCAATTTTCAACCCAAGATGGCCTGGTTAGTTGGCCCTATCATTAACATCTTGAGAGTCATCCATGATTTACCTAGGATCCCTAATAGGTATCTCCATCATTTTACCCCTACCATTAGATTATATGTAGAGGAACACACAACATCTTACAAAACCACTGTGAGACTTATAAATGTAGAACATGAGGATATGGTATGCAGGATTTCCCCCTTTACCTTAATGGAATTTGTGTATCATTGGTTATTCAACCTTCATGAATACTCTATTCCAAATTGGGACCATTTGAGTTATACTTTACTTTCCCAATTTCGGAAAGTGATAACCTTATTGTCTTTTACTAGTAGTTTTCTTGTATCAAGAGGGAGCCCAATGAGACTATTAAGAATTTCAATGCAAGGCTTCAAAATATTTATAGTTAACTAACCATAATTTATCAACCTAACTCTTATTTATCACTTAAAATGTATAAGAATTCATTATACCCTTCGATAGCCATGATCCTATAGAGGGGTGTAGTCATAGCATAACTATCCTTAGCTTATATAGGGGCCATCAAAGTGGATAGGCAACTAAACCCCCAAGGTCACATAGTGACCCCCACTCCTAATTTTATACCATAAATTCATGCATTGATATTATTTCCCATCATTAATCATAATTCCCAAATTCTTCAACCAGTCTCTATAACACATCAACTCTTATAAGGTCATCCCACTTGAAACCAATATCTAGGTTTCCTAAACCTAGGAACCATGAACTGAATTCCCAAACTTAACACCAATTAATGTTGGTCATAGCTAAAAATACCCAAACCACACCTTGGGATTCCACTAAGACTGAGTTATATGTAATTTAATGGATGGTAAAAAAACATAGTAATGACTTCCTAGGGATACAAAGATAGGTGAATAACTCTAATTCATAAGGTTTTAACAAAAATATGACATATCAAAGACTAAACATGAAATATAACCATCCTCACAATTCCCCATAACCTTCACCTAATAAGCTAATTAAAATCAATATCTTCAAGATAGCCTTGCCTAATTGGTATTGAGTGTATAATACAACAACACATGGGGGAATAGACTGCATAGAGTTTGGTTCTAATTTTGAAACTTCCATAAGGAGATTAAGGAATATGAGGTGGTCCTCAATCATACCAAATCCTATAACTAAGTTTAAGTCCCTAGTAATACTATGGTGTTAGAAACTATGGATTTCCCTATTTAATAAGAAAATGAGCCAGAAGAGGGTATTAGTGAGGTGTAAGCATTTGAGTAGGTCCAAAGGAGTAACTACACCCTTAGGAATAGACAATAACAATAACCCCTTACTACCTCAACACCCAATAATAATGGTGTAACCCCACTAGACCAAAATGCTAAGAATGATCCCCATATCCTAGATATCAAGAACCTAAAGCACCTATAGAAACCCCACCAATCCAAGGTAAAGGAGGTTAATATTAACATTTTGTCTTCACAAGCCAAATGTCAACCCCAACCATCAAAAACTTTGCATGAGAACCTCTATGACCTTATCTATAGTGCCTAAACTATCATGGTTTAGTGGTGTATGTCAAGACCATTTTCCATGGCCTTTCTATTCAAATATGTCACAAAGCTTCATTATCACTTTCAAGACCTTTAAATGCCTCATATGATTCAATATGCCTTATAATAAATTTATAAAAAAGGAATATTTTAGTGTTTAATTATTTAAAATGGTATTAAAAAAGTATTATTCTCATTATATGTTAATGGCTAAGCATTTCATATCCTTAAAGATCCTTTTAAAAACTCATATCCACCTCCCACTAGCCAAATGGGCCCCACACATTCTAAAATATGCTTCTTTAGCTTCCCCCTACCATACCACTCTATTTAAAATGTAATTTTACTCATTTTTTCCCTCCCTTTACCCTCAAATGTTGTTTTATGATTAGAAAATGGAGAAAATTTAGGAAAAGAGGTAGTTTTCAGATGTTTTTGCAAGTTATATGGATTGGTATGATCAATTACATACAAGGTAGTTAATTATATTATTTTTAGGATAATGTCAGATGTATGGGAGAAATTTCATTTTAAAAGGATTCAAAATAGGTCCAAAACCAACCCTTTTACTCCATCGAGTTCTTTTGTAGCCCAAGAAAGCTTCTAGGTTTGTGGATAATATGGATAGGAGAGAAAATGGGGAACTATCCTCCTAGGTTGAGGAAGGGGTCCCTTAACTTTCTTATTTGTGTCATTACTTTGTAGTTTCATGGCTTGATATTTATTAAAAAAAATTAACAAACTAGCCACTCCAAGAGCTTATTCATTTGTGCAAGAATTTGAAATGGAAATGATTTTGATGCATATTTGAAGTATTCCTAAGAATCAATGTTTTATATGTGTTCTTGAGGTCCTCAAAAACCATATTAATCACCCTAAACCTATGGTTCACACATGTGTGGGTGTGAAATTAGATAAACCATCATTTTCTCTTCATTTTTAGACTATAGGGTGAGTTTCTCAAGTTACAGGGTCTTTGGTACATATTTGAGGTGTTTGATGATGTTTTGGTCTTAATGGTGACAATATTAAATGCATTTAACTCCCCTCTACATTCCATACTCAAAAAATTCATGTCATAAAACAAGAATAACCCTTTCAATTAATTCTCCAAGATGACTATCATAAGTACATTATGTGATCTCGTAATGAGAATAAGCTTGTGTCACTATAGTGGCTATAAAAGGTTCCAAGTCAAGTCAAAATAAGCATCATCTCCTTCATGTTGTCCTCATTCCTTATTTTATTACCCTCAAATCACCTCACTATCCTATGATCTAGTAAAAAAAAATTATGTACCTATAAGGTTTAGGTATAATAGATAATAAATAGTCCCTTGAGATAAAAGCACTCTCATAATCAATGGAGGCCCTTAAGGGCAAACTAAGTAGTAAAGTCATGGTTGGTTTGAGAGACACAAAGTGTGAAATATACATGTTAAGTCATGAAATAATATGAGAAGGTATGAAGGTAAATGATTAGTGTAAAATAATGGTCAACACACTATCATCTCAAAGATGCCAACTCCGTCAAACCTATCAAGAGAGCACATATAGTCACAAACTAGTTGTGAGAGGGAAAGATGGTAGAGAGGGGCTAGTTTGGTTAGGAAAATTATTCTAACTTAGATGAGAGATAAACTTATACATATTATTTCAAGAACAAAAAGTAAAAATAACCAACCCAAGGATTTGTTTGAAGGATATGCAGTTAGCTAATTAGACCACCTACAAGTTTGACTGTAGGTAAGGGATAGTTTGAATACCAACCCTATTTTAAGATGTCATCAGGTAAAGGGGAGAGTAATGAGGACTAATAAACATATATGAGAATGATTATTAAGACTAGTGACTATAAGATATTTGGAAATAAAGGATAAAATCTTACCTCTCACCCACATACAGTCAAGGGTGAAAGACTACCTACGAGTAGGGTTATTAGAAAAAAGAATGGGAATGGATGAGTATGCAATAGTTGAAATGTAAAAGGTGAAAATGAAAACTATTTTTTTTCTTAATTTATTTACCTGAAATTAATCTTTTAGTCCACGCAAGTGAAAAATAACTTAACAAGTCCACACATGCCCTTTTGGCCTAATAGACCTAAACAAGTCTGTACATGCTAGTTGGAGGTTTATAAATGTTTGGGGGGATGTTTGAAGCTATATAAATTTTGGATAGAATTAATTAATGTGAGATAGGGGTTATATGATCATGATAACCTAAATTTGGGTGGAGAATCACTCAGCCAAACATCATAACTATACACACTCTTTAGGCCTAATAGGCCTAAACAAGCTTATATGTACAACCTGAGAGTATTTTCTCGATTAAGGTTGATAATATAATACAATTTATATTAGAAGAATATAAACTATAATTATTGAGTATTATTTATAAGAGATAAATAATCTCAATGACCTATTAGGCCTTTAGGTCTAAACTAGTATACACATACATGCATCAAACTGAAGGCATCTACTTTTGAGGAGATTTGAGAATTGATACATCTAAATAAAATAATTAAAGGAATAATTTAAGGGTTATATTATGAAATAAACCTAATTTTTAAGTAAAGAGACACTAAACTCAAACCTTAAGGGTTACATAGACCTGATTGTGCACTAACCCTAGACATGACTATGTGAGGGCATGTAGGCAACATAATTAGGAAAAGATATTAGTTAAGAGAAGTTGATAACTTAAATTTACATTATATTATTTCCAACCCCATTAATAGTGTAACAAAAGTAGACAAAATACTACTCAGACCTTTGCCTTCCCCAAACACTCAAATTGGTAGTAAAACATATAGGCATAGTCATGAGAGAAGGATGTCGAGTAGAGTTTTTTATAGATAGGAGGAAAATATAGAGGATATAATTAGGTTATAAGTGGATTATTTTAATTATTTTTAGGCCATCATTTCATCTATAGGTTCCTCATACCCAAAACATTATCTTGGGCCTGTTAGGCCTAAAATCTATGATTAGGCCTCAAGATCCACCATCACACTTGAGACACACTCAAACTTTCTTAAATAGAAATGAAATAATAATTAGGTGTGAGATGATGAATTATGTCTTATGAATAAGGTTTAAATCAAATAAAAACAATGAAATTCCATATTTTTCCTTAGATCCCATGTCAAGTTTACAAAGTTAAAATAGTCAATTCAAGCTATAGTTTCTAGCACTTATATCTACAACCACAAAGGGGATTATGGAAAATTATCCTATGGTAATTTTGGAACCCCTAAAAAATAAATATTCATGGTAGATGGATTTGGTTTGAGGGTCCTACCTTTATAAACAAATTCTAAGATTGTAACCTTATCTAAAAGGCTTGTAATGAGTGCAATGTCCACCATATCTCGCTCGTATCTCCACATATAAGATGCATGAGAATCAAAAATTCTTAGGAGTTTTTCGGGGTATATGGACTAAACATCCATGACCATAAGTTTGGGATTGGAGGTCTCATCTTTATGAACCATCGTTAAGATGGTAGACCTCCAAAACCCTCCTTCAACCCTACTACAAACCCAAGTTGGGAAAATTATTATTTTTCACTCATAGTCTCCTTAATGACCCTAAAAACAAATAAAACACAAAATAAACTCATAGGAGACCCTATCCATGGTATTAGTCTGTATGAACACTATAAGGATTTGTCAAAAAATAATAATTTTTTAAAGAATTGGATAAAGAACATATTTCATAGGTGTTTGATAAGTTTATATTCATTAGAGTTGAAGGTTTGAGACTTGTTTTATATCCTAAAGTCATTATATGTCCAAAAATATGCCTTTAAATTCCTATATAATCCTCCTCCAAATAGCCAGTCTATAGATGTGAAAGAGTAGGTGACCCAGTCACCTAGTTTGGTAAGTTCACACAAGTGTGAGCTATTCAAATAGGCTTATGACATGATGTAGGATGTTGATTTATAATTGAGACTCAACTATTCATAGGTTCCTAAGGTTTCATGTAGGTTTCATGGCCACTTAATAATCTAATAGTCCAATAACTAGGCCTAGTGGCCTATTTGGCATACTTAGTCAACAAAGAGGTTGGGGAATGGTGTAGAGAGACATTTTTAGGATTTAGTAAAAAGTTATTGCACCATGTAATTGATGATTAAAGGGTTATTTTAACACTCTTCATATCCATAATAAAAGGTTTTATGTAGTTTGGATCTTGGTCAACATGCACAAAGACTAGTAGGCTGCTCAACACCCATGAAGGCTAATTACACCCCATTTATACCTTATAACTATCATTAGAAGAGTGATTGACCAAATTATGGCATGTTAATGCTTTGAAAGTAATCAAAAATTTTAGTTATAGCCTCCACTACCCCAGCTCAATGCCTAAGTATTAATTGAAGAGCATCAACACATGAAGAGAGTTAAAAGAGGATTGTTATGAATAATGAAACATATGCATGAGTGTATTGTGGTCATTTATGACCTCTCATATATAAATACATTCCATTTTACCTCTCATTCTCTCTTTATTATACTATATATTCAAGCCTTTATTTGTATCCCTCACTTGGGTATGAAGAAACTCTACCTAATTTGTAATATATAGACCTATTAGACCATTAATGAATTGATTCAAATTCTCCATGATCAGTTTATTATGTGTATATGAGTTTTTTATATTCATAAGTGGTGGAATTCCCCCTCTATAGGTCCAATACCTTCACCTAGAAGCTAATAGGTGTTCTATATAGGTCATGTAGTGTGTTAGAGTGTTAATGGCTAAGTTTAAGAGGGGAGATTTGAATGTAAGAACCTAAAAGTAGAACTTACTCTCATTACCCTCATTCTCTAGTCATACAAAAGCAACCTTTGCATGAAACATTGTTTCCTAGAAACCATTGGAGATAGTGATTTAGTTATATGCATTATCCATTAGTGTTATCTAAGCATAATTTAAGTGGATGGATGAGTAATACTGGTGCATTACCACCCCTTAGATTAGGTTTATTTTATGCACTTTTATCCCTTTTCTCCCTAATCAATAGGTCTTAGTGAACTAATCCCAAATATGATGTACTAGGGGAGATATCCCCATAATATAGAGGTTTGGTTTAATTATAAGGTTACCCATAGCCTTAGGCCATTCCCATATTAGTCCAAGTTTGAAGCATAATTGAAAAATATCCTTCAAAGGGTGAAACTTGGATTGCTAATAGTTACAACATAATTAAGGATATGAAAAATATCAAGGCTAATAATACCCTTCTTGAGATTTCTCTAATCATAGAGCAACAAGATCTCTTGCTAAAATATTTGACTCAAAATCTAACCCCATGGGCCTAGCCAAAATTCAGATTAGCACACACCAATGTGATCATTCATAAAAATAATATGGAGGTGCCCTTTTTACTTTTAACCATCTAGTTTTTTGGAAAGAATCTGCATAGATCCTTAGTATATTTATGAACCTCAACCAATGTGATGCTAGTAGGCATATGTGAGAAACTCAATCTAGCCCCCATAAAGTCAGATAAGGTAGTATTCCATCTAGGAAAGTTAGAAGTGAAAGTTATAGGTGAGTTGTTAAATTTTCACATATAGTTGTAATCTAAGCTTGGGATTCAACACTTTATATACATCTAAGTGGTGGATATCCTAGAATCATATGGCATGTTTCTCAATAGAGATTGGTCTAATCCCTGAATGGGTATATGGCCATGAATTTCTCCCATATGTGCTCATCATGGATGGGAGTAGCCAATAAAATAATGGTAGATAGAGAACCCCACATGGATTATATGATAATCAAGTATAATTCTATTAATGAAAGGATAAACCTAGTTTTCTTAGACTTAGGCATATACACACTAAGCATAAAGCCTCAAAAAGATAAAAATGGTCACAACCTTGGTTTACGCATCTTATGGTCTCTTTATATTAATATAACTCACTCCAAACAAGATAGTAGAGATGGTGTTCTACTTATGTATCCCTTGGGGAGAAAACATCTTGCATCATAGAGGTTGAAATTCCCCTACATGAATAACTTGGTAGAGTATGAAGCTCTAATCTTAGGATTGTAAATTTCATTAAATGATAAAGAAAATGAATGAAAAGTGTTCAACTCTGAAATTGTGGTCAACTAGATCAAGATTAAGTTTCAATGAAAACTATCATACCTATAAGGTATAAGCATAGGGCTTGGGACCTAATCAAAATTTTGAACATGTTTAATGTCATCCCTATTCCCTAGGAGGAATACCAAGTACCATACTCAATAAGATAAATGATATCAAACCTAATGCCCTTAAATAACACTAAGTTATAATATTTCTCTATGGAACTCATCCCATATCCCTTTATTCCAGATAATGTGATAAATTTTTAGGCCTTTGAGGATGACCAATAAATTATTTAATTTATTATCAATGAAAAAATATATTAGGCCCAGATTATAAATGAGAAAGATAGATACAACCTTAGGGTTGAGCTGGAAAAGGATGGGATATTGAATATTTATGGGAATCAAATCTCAAAGGGGATTATCTTGTTAGAAATAGAATTAGATACATTATACCCCACTTTCTAGGTGAAAAACCAAGTTAAAGGAAAAAAATGTTGACTCATCAAACTCAATCCTATAAAAAGTCACCAAATGGTTAATGTGGGTCCTAATTAGATGGACCATGAATTAAAAAAATTATGAAGGTTACCATTAGGATATAAGGATCTAATTTCCTAGGCCTATGGATACCTTCAAGTATTTGACCCAAGGATAATCACTCATACTATCCACTTAAAATCTATCAAAAAACCCTTCAAATAAAGATAGAGTCTTCTAAAACTGATCCTAGAGATCTTAATACATAAGGAAGTCCATAAGTTGATCTCTATGGGAATAATTTTCCTAATTTAACACTCCACCTGGGTGTCTAAGATGGTCCCAATGTGAAAGAATAATAGATAAATTTTCCTATTTGTGGACTGATATAACTTGAATTAGACCTTGGATAAAGATAACTACCTATTTGCCTCCCTATATGAGGTGATCCAAATGGTGAGGTCTCAAATGACGTCTTATTTATATGGATTCTTAGGATACAACTGAGTCTTGGTCAACCCCAAATACATAACTAAGACTGATTTCACCACTAACTAGGGCACATTCACTTATAAATGAATGCCTTTTAGTTTAATCAATGTTGGTGTCACTTTTCATAGAGCAATAGACTTTGATTTTGAAGGAATGATAGGTAAATGTATAATAATATATATAGATGACCTAACTATGTTTATAAAATATAGGTCAGATCATGTATTCCACTTGGAAAGGGTATTTAAAATATGTAGAATGTATGTAATTTATTTAAACCCAAATAATATCATGTTATTTGTCACCGAAGTTAAGCTTCTCAGTCATATTTTCATAAAATAAGGTATTGCTATCAACCCTAAAAGGGTAGATGTAATTTATAAACTACCTTTTCCTAACATTAAGAAGTAACTAAAATATTTCTTTGGGAAAATCAACTTTGCATGTAAATTTATTTTTGGATTCACTAAAATATTAAAACCCTTTAATGGAACATTTAAATGTGATGCAAAAGTGGAATGGCACATAGATCAAGGAAATCCTTCCAAGATATAAAAAATGTAATCATGCAAGCCCTAGATCCTCATTAGTCTATACTATCACAAGGTTTTTATATCTATCCCTTTGTTTTATATCACACCATTATCACTTACCTCACCCAAAGGTTATAAGGATAAGAACACCCTATGGATTTTATGTGCACTAATCTTAAAGATTTCGAGCTTAGATATTTTACCCTAGACAAGCACACCTATGCCTTAGTAAAGGTAGTGGAAAAATTTAGGCATTAAATCCTTTGAAATAGAGTGTATGCCATTGTCTCAAAGCCATCTATAAAATAGAGGCTAGGAAAAAAGGATCTAGGAAAAGGAAAATGACAATGGATGATGAAAATACAAGAGTATGACTTGTAAATCAAGCTAGCCAAACCAATTAGAGGACAAGGCCTTAGTTAATAATGTAGATAGACTCAAGGATTAAAATACACCAAGTGGACCAATAAAAGGTAATATAATTAAATTGATACACCTTGGTTAGTCATTTTCTATGCTATGGAAACACACCCCCAAGACTCAACCACACATAAAGGAGAACACTTTGGTTTAAGGCCACATAATACATGTTTAAGAAGGGAGTAATCTTTAGAAGTAACCAAAAAATAACCTACCTTTGGTTTGTATTACAAGAAGAGGCCAAAGAGATAATGGAAAGTTTCCATGAAATATTGGGATCTATCCATCCCATAAAAAATGTTATGGCCCAAAAAATTCTTTGAAAAGGTTACTACTAGCCCACACTTCAAATACATTCATGCCCACATTTTTTTTTGCAATCAATGCAAGACCTTTTATAAGAGATAAATACATGTAGTGATGCCATTATAAAATATTATGGAGTCTACACCATTTGCATAATGGGAATTGGATTTCATGGGGGTCTTTAAAAATTCATCAATCAGTCATAAGTTTGTTCTTATGATTAAAAACTATTGCACTAGATGGTATGATGTAGTTACAACCAAAATAAACATTGTTCTAAAGTCATCAAATTCCTTGAGAACACTATAACCACCTAATTTGGGGTACCCATTTATTTAGTATGTGATAATGGTCTTGTCTTTCATTCCATATAATTCATAGAATGGGCTTATGATAATGGGATCATGCTAAATTTCTCATCTAATCACTACTTGTAAGGGAACAGATTGGTAGAATCCATGAATAAGAACTTTATTGATGTCATCAAGAAATAAGCTAGATAAAATCCCTAGGAATGACACTCATTTTGAGATTCACCTTAAGGGTAGACAAAACTAGGTATAAACAAGCCCTTAAAAGGTGTCATTTCCTTATAGTTTATGGATTGGAGCCAATCATGTAGGTCATGCTTAGGCTTTTGACTTATAATTTCATGCAATAATTCATGGAACCAGATCACAAGGTAAACTCTAGACTCATTGACCTAATTCAATTAGAGGAATCTTGGGATGAACATATGTTGAGATTTATAAAACACCAAGATATAGTCAAAAGGTGGTTTGATAAGAAGGAAAAGATCAAGACCTTCATAATCTCTTAGTCTTAATGCGGGGCAAGACTCATAAAATGAAAGACCAACATTTAAAATTTGATCCCATTTATATTAGCCCATACTAAATAGACAAAATCATATGATAGAACACCTTTTATCTCAAGAATATTGAGGGAAATGAGCTACCACTTCTAATAAATGGGTAGTTCTTGAAGCACTATTTCTTAATTTCCCCTCTAGTGTAGTTTTTGAGTAACCTAAGTAGAGGTGATAATTTATATATTAGATATATTTACTTTTATTATGTGTTTTTTTTAATGTGTTCTTTTTCTTTTATTTTGTGTTTTAACCCTCTATCTCCCTCTTTGTTTTATGATATTCCTATGATGCCTAGACCTGTTAGTAACTACTCCAAGTGATGGCCAAAGCCTAGTACCATAATTAAACAATCCTTCTAGGCCTAATTAGATAGTTTTAAAACATCTCATTGACATTACTATATCTTTTTGAAAGCACAAGATCATGGGCTCCAAATTTAACTCTAGATTTAGAAGTAAAGAGAGAAAATCTAGCCACCAACTCAAATTTTAATTCATAGAAAGTGAGCCACCAAACACCATTAATATAGGGGATTTGTATTCATGTGTTTATAAAAACCTAAGGGAATATCACTAATGGTTACTATTGATACCTTAAAAAATACTCTAACTCCTATCTTTTTGGTTCTCATAGAGAACCCATGTGTTATATGCCTTCTATGCTCAAAACTTCCCTATTGCCCCTTTATCCTGATATAATGGCCACATCATCCTCAAACCTAAAGTCTAAACCTAAGTACTGATATACCACATTCCTAGCTACCTTGACCAACTTTAAGTACTACAATGACTTATTTAAAATGATCAAGTAAGTCTTCAGGGATTTAGGATCAAATCACAACCATCAAGAAGATTTTGAGGATATCCTTTATTCCTACAATAAGAGTGGATTTGATAGAGATTATACCAAGACAAAGGTATTATTATGTGATAAATTGTTTATCAACCTCTTCTATAACACTATACGCATATAGGATGCAGTCCACAATTGGATATGTTTGCCTAATTTTTGGCAATATATTGTTTATATCTCTAGTAACACCTTTAAGGCATATTACTCCCTCTTAGACTACACCTTATATTATGATGTATAAATAGTAATGGTCTAGATGGGGACCTACTAGATATATAACATACTCCATGACTAGGCTGATAAGCCATATGCTAAATGTGTTAACAATCAGGATATTAATGTGTATATGGTCTACACCTTCTAAGATGAAGTTTAAGTAGGAATGATCTTGTTGAACTAATTATTTAAGGCCCAAGACTACTTACACATTAATGAGCTATGGGTTCCTCTCTTACACATGATCTTCACATGATTATAAGTATAAAACATGGGAGGATTGATCAACTTTAATTTGGCCAATGCCATCGTATATTACTAGGCCATAAGAATTTTTTACATGATGAGATACCTATTATATGCAATCTTTAAGATCTTATCTTTCAATCCTTTAGCTTTTCTTACGTGGGCTACTTGGGGATCAGTTGTCTATGTGGTATTTTATAAATTATATGTCCACTACTTCCATAATCACATATAGGACATATGAAAGCATTTATCTCTAATGGTCTACCAATCCATCTATGAAGCCTTGATACCCTATTTCTTAAAATAAGTCAAGGATTTCATCACTACCATTGGGTATTGTTGGTTTATAAGGATGAAACTATGATCTAGATTGAAAGTTTCCTCAAGGATTACCTTCACCTATTATATTTATTTTAGAATTTCTAGTAGATTAAGATGTTTCCTATCATATAGTGGAGGGAATATTTAGGTTCTACATCTAGTGTTAGTAGAAGGCATGCCTATCACTTATAATCATAATGAATCACCACATCTACAAGGCCTTCCCTCTAGTTTAGAATATGATGGATGGGAAAAACTCCTTTTCCATTGAAAAATGTAAACTGTAGCACTAAGACCCCAAGGGGATAATTATATATCATTTATCATAGTATTTATCTTACCTCAATATCAATATCAACTATGATCATCGAGCCAATGATGATGATGAGCTTTACTTGAATGTTGTTGATGACTAGTAAGTGTTATCCTAGGTCATTAAAAATAAGAATAAGAAAGGGAATAAGGTCTAAGTGAGCCTATTTTTACCTCCTTAATATCCTACTTAGTTCATGGAGGACCCAAATCTGACAACTCCTACCATCTCCCAGAGAATCTTACAAAGCATTATACCACCTTATCCTCATGCTCTAATTCTATCTCCACTTCCTCTAGTAGATCTCACTCCTCATAACTTGAATCCTCTTCTACCTCTTATAATATTTCCTCACACTATGTCTTCACATATAACTCCTCTAACAGCTCTAGTATCTTAGATGTGATAGATCCAGACCCAATCTACTCGATACTAGGTAGCCCAGGTATAACCAATTTAACCACCAACACCTCAACCCTAGGCCACACACACCTTGAGTTTTGATGTGTCTGGTATCCCAAGAGTGAGCCTTGAGTAAGGATCACAATAAGTAACTATCCAGGTTCCCCCTCTCACACCTCCAACTTCTCCCATTTCCCATTCACCCATCACTCTATCCACTTTCTAACTCTCAGTCCCAATAACTACCAACTTTTATATGCCCCCATAAGTCACCTAATTAGTTCCTCCTCTTTTCCCCATTATATCCCATCTATCATTCACCCAATTACCTTTTCCATCAATCCTACCAAATGTATTTACCTCATTCTTCCCCTTTGATCCATCCATTTCAAAACCTAAAATCCTCATAGTACCTTCCTTAGGAGTGCCTCTATCATCAAGTCTGGCTATGACATTCAAGAGCATGCCACTCATATTCAGAAACCCTCTTAGTTTCCACTCTAGTCAACTTGGCACTTACCTCAATAGTTTTTATTCCTCCACCATCATACCCCATGGATCGTATTCTCTTAGTCAGACCATCTACTATAACATCTAGAGCTAACTTGAGTAAGAGGCCTAAGAATAAGTAGAATGTAACTCACATTCCAACTTTAACTTAAAGTCCTTCTCCTCTAATTCAACCTCCTATGTAGGACTCAAAATTTCCTCTATCCTTAAACACATCATGTAAACAGCTAGCTCCACAATAACCTATTTCCATCACTTAAGGCACCATGAGACTTGCCTTCAATGAGCCCATATCTTCCTTGATATTTAATGATGTTTTCCCAAGGGTAATTCCCCCTTAGGTGAAATTAATCTAGGAACACTAGTATGAATAATGTTCCCTTGGTCCTCCCATTTCATTCTCCCTCCTTTTACTCCATTCCCCCTTCCCCTCCACTACTTTCCTCTTTCACTGCTTTCACTTCTTCCATCTACCCTCAATCTCATCCTCTACCCTTCACCATCATTATTTCCACTCTTCTTACACCTCCCATAAACCTTGGAATGGTGCCATAGTCACAATAACTATAGATTATTACCCAAGGTGACCCAGATGTGTGTAGAGATTTGATTGAGCCTTTAGAATCATGAAGAGGAAACTGATCTAGAGGTTTGTCTAGGAAGGGAACCTAGTGGTTTAGCAAACCCATCAAGATTTGTTCTCCCTCATCAAGATGAGAACTTACACTTGGGAATAAAAGATGGAAGAGGACCCAATATCTATTCTTTAGGTGACTCATGATATGTCCAAGAAGCTCCTCAAGTATATGTAGATGCATGCCTAAAATTTAGAATCCTAAGTGAAGAGAACATTTCCCATCAGGCTAATTGGGTAGGTCAAAGATGACCTCTTACTAATTTTCTTAGTTTTTTGAAAATTAGTGGAGATTTTAGATGAGACCAATGTACTTATCTGGTGGACCTAGGAATACATAGAGAGGATTGTGGAGATTTATGGTAAGTGTTATAATCTATAAGTGGTGGTCAGTAAAGGGATATTCCTAATGTTGAAACTAATGCCAACCTCAGAATTGGGGTTGTACAAAATATATGCTCATAGCATGAGGGATGATATTAAGGAGTATTTAGATATGGATCCAACTATAATATAAACCATGAAAGAGGGTGAGAAGAAGATATTGACCTACTTCAGGGAGGTTAATATCTTTGTGTTATTACACTTAGATGGCACCCTTCTAGATCAAGTGGAGTTTGGAGTCCAGATAGGATAATTTGACTAGGTCATGAGGGATAAGGTCACTAGAGTAAACTAATAAGGGTCCTAAGCAGTTTTGGACCTATCAATGTAGTCCATGATAAGCATCAACTAGGTCTCTAGGGTCTAAGCATTAGTAGAAACACCCTTCCAAGTCTAAAGAGATTAGTGACTCAAGTTGAGGTGATCTTTAGGGAGCCCCAATGAACCTTATCAAAGTAGATAAAGATTCTAACCTTGTGGTGGCTGTGTTACAAGCTAGGAACACCAAGCTAAATTAATTAGTATCCAAACCTATGCATCCACTTCCAAGTGCCAATTAGGTGGTCCCCCATAGATCTATTAGGTGTTTGAATGGATTGTGTTATTTTAAATATTGAAATACAATTATAACTATAATAAGTGGCCATCATGTCCCAGGATGAGATCCTCATACTATTTGGAGGTGAGCTCTATCTTTATCTATACAAGGAATAACCATATTATAATATAAGGTCAACAAAAATTACTCAAAAGTGTTGTCAGATTATACCTAGGATTTCACTTGATTTTCCTTCATCTCTCTACATAGAGCTACTTCTCAATTATTGTAACAATACTTCTCTTAATTAATGTTATCTCTATTTTCTACAAGGTGGTTTTTCTATGTTTTGATTATTTTTCATATCCATTATTGAATGATAGTCAGTGCTAGGTTAAATGGATTAACATTTTTTTTATTTATGTGTTATGGTTATAATGTGCTTATTTATTATAATCATTATATGAGTTCTCTCATTTCCTTTTTTTAGTATAAATAATTTGTGTGTTAATCTAAAAATTCTCAGATGGTGTTTATGTGTATTCTACTATAAGATCCTATTAATCATCTTTAGTGAGATATCATATTGAAAGCATACTTATGGCTCCCTCAAACTCTTCCCATTATATGTTCTTGGAGGTATAACTTTGGTTGAAACTCAGTCTATAGTGGTATAAATATGGTAGAGTCACTTGGCCCAATGATCAATACATTGAGTTCATTCTAGATCTAGAGGTTCCCATTTTTTCCTTATTCTTCCCTCTTCTGTGTTTATTATTTTAAATTGAGCTAACCTTTCCAATTTAAGAAATAGAAAGCATAATACTCAAATTCTCATAACAATATTTGATATATGCATATTAAATTTTTGATTGAACTTTCAGTGGTGATATGCATCTCTCAAAGACTATTCATGTAGACTCCATTTATGAATTCAAATACCTGTAGTCATACCCTGGGCTAATCCCAAATTAGTCATAAAATAGATGATGAAATTCCCTAGTTGTACCCACCTTCCCATTTTAGGTAATTCAAAATCTCATGGGCATTTCATGAAATATAGGAGATTGGAGTGAACAACAATTATTAGTGTTTGAATCATTTTTTGATAATGCCTATATCTCCTTTATTTTTCCTATTTGTACTCCCCTCTAAGTTGTTACCATAACCTATGAGTGATTTCCTCCATCGTCACTACTAATTTTTTATTGATTAGATTATTTTTATGCTCTTTTGTTGCTACTCTACATTCACTTTTTTATTATAAATGTCTATCTGTGTGAGCCTTCTCCCTCTTCCTAAATATTACTATCACCATTTTGACACCTCACTTTATTACACCTTCCTTTGGTCTCTTTGACCTCTATAATGTTTTTTAAATGTTTTTTGTCCTTTCGTAAGGGGTATTATACTAATTCATCTATCATTATTCCTCCATTTTTTAAAATAGTGTTGCTTTGGGGAAATAAAATGAATTATGAGTTCCCTTCCTATGGTGAAACATAATTTCCACATATGGCTCTTCTATATAGTTTCATGTAATGTGGCTAATCTCTCCACATTTGTAACATGTTATAGACACTCTCTCTTAGTTATATCCTTAACTATAGCATTAGATATATCCTTAAATATATCATCTCCCTCCTTAGTAGTTTCTTCTTCCCCAAGTATCCACCCCTATAACTACCCTAGCCTCTTCATCAATACATGCCTTGATTTTTATTATGAAATTGTGGCTTATGATTTTGTGGTGTGAATTATAACATTGCTATAGGTTTTAAGTATTGATTTATAGTGTGTGATATATTTGGGTTACCTATATGTGGTTATGGTAATGACAACTATTAGATTATTTTTGTCCTTATGTGATTTTTATCATGTAACTCTATTATTGCATAATTTTTAAGTCATGTGTGATTATAATGGTTAAATTAACCTCAAGTACTAAAATACATTAATTTATTGGTGGGTAGATCTACATCCATAACTGGGAACAAAATTTACAAATGTTGGTCATATGTTAAAAATATGTTAAAATAAATCTTATCACCATAAATTGGTTTTTTAATTTGGGGGGGACATCCCCATTGGTGTTTGGGATGCCCTCACCATTATCATTTATTTTTCCATTTCTTGGTGCTTACATTCTATTTATGAATGCCCTTATTTGAAACATATGTTATGACATATTTTAACCCTTGGTGGGTTATGTTATCACCCAAATTTACACCCTTGGAAGGTTGTTTAATCCTTTAAAATTTTGTATAACATGGAGAAAATCATAGGCTATGGATGGTCAAACAAGTGGATTGAATTTATAGATTATAGGGATAACTCCCCTTGATGTATCAATTAGGATCACAACACTACACTAATAGCTTGCAATGGAAAAGAGAGAAGGATAACATGAAATAAAACTAACTAAAGAGGTGATACACCAAATCTTAAGATCACCAACACATATTACATATGCATTATGACCTATAGGACTGAAAGGCATGAACTACTCTCAACTTGCACCTATCACATCAGTAATTCTTAGAGAGGTGATATAGTATGCGGATATGAGGGAAGATTATTTCCACTTATAATCCACAAGTGACCCCTAATGACACTCTCTACAACCTAAAATAGTGAGTTAAACTACACGGAGGCAAGAATAACAAGACAATAAACTAAGGTGAGATGAGTCTACACTATATTTCATCAATCATTCAACTATTTATACTAAAAAAGAGTAGGGATTAACCATACATGTGGTGTAAGTATACATACAATGGCCTTTAAGGCAATATTTATAGAAGAGAATGAAAATAAGAGAGGAGGTAGATGTTGGATAATGACATGAAAAGTGTCATATATCATGAGGGAAGTTTAAATACAAGAACTTGAGAAAAAAATATAGTCCTAAAAGTTATCTTAAACATGTGTGCACTTGCTTGATGATGTTTTTATTTAAATTGGCATAGGAGATAATCATTGTATTCAATGACTCATCTTGTGTTCTTAAACTACCACCATGACTTGATTGGGAAGTTACACACCCAATTTAAGAGGAAATTATAATTTCATACCTTGAAACATCTTCACTTGACTCTCTTGATCCCTTTCCACACCATATTTGATATTTAAAGGCTTTTTCCATGTCAATATGTGCTAAAAAAGTGAAAATTAGTCCATAATGACTATTTTAGGAATATAAATACCTAAATATTGGTTTTTGATATTCAATGCTGATGTTTTAAGTACATATTAGGTCTCTTTAGGCTCTCATCCTTCTTTTCACATTCTTGTGAAGAATCCTTTACACAAGACTAATGCATTCATTTTCTTTATACAAATGAGAGATAAGTTATATAGGTCTAATATCTTATCTTGGAAACCACCAATTCACCATCAGATATTTTTAATGTATTTAAGGAGGCCACTAGACCTTTGTGCAGGCCTATAAAGGCTTTTTAACTAATGTAGAGACATTCACACACTCCAAACTATTACATTTTGACCTATAACATATCTTTCTAGGCCATATCCTTATAATTACCACTTCATGCATGACACCAAAAGGATCTAGTAGATTCTCATATGACTTATATAATTTATTATAATCATTCTCAGACCAAGCAAATGCATTGCAACCCTTAACACTTACAATCTCAGTCATCAAGATCTTTTGAGGTTATTGGTAACTTGAGACTTGATCATCATCTTAACGATGATTCATAGAGACTAGGGCCATAACCATTAAACTAATGACATAAATTATGATTAGATAAGGGAACCTAAAATTCCATATGATTTTGATCTCCCATGAAACTCCTATGTCTAATTCCAAGTAGAAGAAAATGCCTCTCAAGCTAGGAAGACTATGTGTCAAGGCCAAAAAAATGTAATTTTGATGCTTGGATTGAGTTTAAGTGGAATTTATATGTTTTTTACACATCATACTATACATTCAGGTGATTCTCCCTTTGGCTTGATACCCCACATGACCATAAGCCTGCCATTAGGCCTAGGTAGGGTTTGCATGCAAATTGACCTTTCTAGCCCCAAGGGATATATTTTTGTTATGTATCCAATATTATTATAAATATATAACTTATGAAGATGAATTTAAATACCCATTATATCTCCCAAATGAATTTTCACCCTCATTCACTTCAAAAAATTCAGAAAATCTTCATAATAGTGCTTAGACCTATAAGTATCTATCACAGTTTATTAACTGTACATGTCTCTTCAAGGGATATTTACTATCTTGATGATATTATTTCATTAATATGAGTTAAAAAATATTTATATTCTTATATATCTCTGATCATGTTCCACTTATCTCCTACTTATCAAAAAATGCATTCTTCTCCATCTCTAAAATGCAAGTCTGTAAGTCTCAATCACGATTGTATGTAAGGGTTTAATATTGGGATTTTTTAGAGTTAAATATTGAGTATTCAACTCAATATTCACCATTTATATAACTTAAATTCATAAAAAACTTTTTTTTATAGTTCCCATGCCTCATTTAACACTTTAACTTCATAATTCAACACAATGACAATTACATTTTCAGGTCTACAGACCTGTAGGTATACATTTTATCATTTTAACCACTTATGGTGAATAATTTGATCATAAATACCCATTAAATAAATTTATAACCTCCTCATAACAATATCCATGTCCTTTTATACCTTCATACTTCTCTGACAAAGTAATTTTTGTCCCTTGAATTCACTTTTGTGCAGGCAGACTTTTACATAGTTTTAAGCCTAAGATAATTATATGTTAATTAGAGGATTTAATGTTAATAAATTTAATTATTTAAATTAATTTTGGATTATTATACCATTTCAATTATATTAAACCCATACCCACATTATTTTCTTTATGGTTCATAACTCATTATATGTTGAACTGTAACTAGTGCAAGCTACACACAACCCCTTGGTGGACATGAGAAAATGATATTTCATCCCATTTTGGCACTAAACATGATTTGAGGAGATACAAATGGGTTTTAAATATACAAACCGTACTACTCCAACATACTTATAATTCTTTTCACATAATGTAATACTCTCAAACTACTAGGATTCTACCTACACATTGATCAATGATGAGCATTTGGTGAAGATTGTTAGTCAACAACTTGTTGTGAAGGATTTAGGGCCCATGTAAGCATTGATTATATATTAAATGAATTTTTATATAATTATATTGGGTGAAAAGGTGATGTTTAATCTTCATCAATCTATTCTCAAATGTTGAAAACCATAGAACATCAAGAACTTCATGTTTTCAACCTATAACCTGCTGTAAACATCAAAATTTATTCCTCATTGAGATCACATGTTCTAAGAGGGTATTTAAAAAACATATTTAATGGTTTCACATACCCCCTAAATCCTCTCCAATTGTATTCATGCTTCCAACCAGCTTCAAACTACCATTTCAAAGAGAAAACTGAGCATTTGGGGTTTTTATAGGGTTTTAGACCACCCTACTTTATTAATGATTGTTCATAAAGGAAGAGGGTTAAATATGAAATAAAATTCCTTAAATATCAAGTTAATTAGGACCCTCTTCCAAATATCTTAGGTCACCATTCTCTCTCCTTTATATGGAATGAACAAACTAAAATTTCCTTTGCAAGCTTGGCAAGGAACTCGATATGAGACACAATGTATATTTTGTATGATTTGAAATATGAATACATAAATGATATATATATATATATATATATATATATATATATATATATATATATATATATATATATGACCATAAGAGAGATTAAAAGACAATTTTTATCCATTTTCACCTGAATATGAGACTTTTAAATCTGTACAAGTGACTAAAATACCTTCTTTAGGTGTTAAAACTGTAATAACTAACCATTTTTTGATTTTAAATTAACATATCATGAAATGTGCCCACCAAATTATTATAAAATTTATCACAAGTCATTTCAAGTAATTTTATACATTATTTTCACCTTTTGTGTTTTTAAATTGTTCTTTGACAAGCTTAAACATGTTAGTGACATATAGAGAAAGTTTAAAATGATTTATTATCCTTGGATATAATATGAAACCTATAAGACATTAGAAGAACATATTAAACATGTTAATAACTAAAAAAATACCCCACACCCTCCTATTAAACTTAATTAATTATGCAAGGACAAGTCACCAAAAGGATTAAACAACCTATAAACCACTCTACCTTAACTTCTCCAAATGAACCTTAAACAATGCTAAACACAATGGGAAACCATCCTAAAAGGCTATTTAAAGATCCTAGATGACTATCAACCAAGGGAAAATGAGGTAAATGTCAATTTTTTAATGAGACTCACTTATGGTAGCCAAAATTGGTTAACATA
Organism: Torreya grandis; assembly: GCA_037957365.1. NCBI lineage: Eukaryota > Viridiplantae > Streptophyta > Pinopsida > Cupressales > Taxaceae > Torreya > Torreya grandis. The sequence continues at coordinate 1,960,813 of JARHVA010003048.1, read as the reverse complement.
TTTGGTGACCTTCTAGGATGGCATACTTAATATAATCTTTAGACCGGTTATCTAGTCCATCCATTGGGCTATGGAGTCACTTTCACTCTAATACAAACCTGATTTGACCCTAAAACTTGATTTAAATATCTTTATAATAGATAATATGGATGGTATACCTCCAAAACACACACAATACAAAGAAAAACACACAAATCAAAATAATAATACCAAATAAGACACACACATTATTGCAAAGTACTTAGGGAAAATAAACACAAAAATTATTGTGTATAACTAACCTGCATATCATCATCTTCCATGGTCAAATTTAAAACTCCTAAGATCACCATCCTCCCATGAAATTAGATTGTCATATGCTAAGTGAAGTCTAATTAGGTATTTCTCATGGGGTGAGAGCTTCTACCAACATTCTGAGATGTTGGCATACTCATGGTCTCCTTGACTAGAAACCAAACCTTATTGCTTCATTTCTTTATACATGGGTTGAATATGTGAGTCAATAAAAAATTCATACTCATCTAAGACTTGGATACTTGGCACAAATAATACCATTTTTGCCTCATCAATAGGTTGTTCATGATTATCCATGGTCCCTTAAAGAGAGCCATTGTGTTTTGGGACTTTTTCAACCTGCCAACAAGAGACATAGGTCCTTTGTTATCCTTAAACTCATTGTAAATCTCTAAATATTTCTACCACATATCATCTTTAACTCCATCTCTTGCTCATCTTGAAGAGTGTCATACTTAGCATACCTTATTACACCATGTAATTAGACCTCTTAGTGATGATTTTCAAGACATATTTTATTTATATCAACTTCATATTTCTCATCAATAGACTCATCTTGATCTTTTATATGGGTTATCCTACCATGATCTTCAAACTCCTTGAACATATCTAGTTAGGATTTCCACGTGTGCTTCAAACCAATTTGAACTTATTCATGAGACTTGACAAGGTCATCAAACATGACATTATATTCAATAACTTTCTCATGAATCTATTGATCATGGTCATTTTCCAAGATAACATTATTATCACTCTCTTCATGGGTTATAAATTCACCAACCATACTAGAACAAAAAATTTCTAGCTCTTCCCAAAAGGTAGGTTCTTCTTCATTACTTGAAAGCATGTCAAATTCAACTTCAATCCTTACATTATATTGAGGGACAATAGGCTAACCAAATGCTTCACATGTTTGAAAAGATTCGTGACAAGGCTACAAGTTATCTTATTCTTCATAAAATCTCAATCCATAAGAGCTAGATTGGTCTTCCTCTTCCTCCATGAAGAATGGAAGTTATTCTACCAATTCAAGGGTTAATTCATCATGTCTAAACTATGAAAAACGTGATTCATCCTCTTTTAGGAGGCTTATAACTTCAAATTTTTCATTTTTATGTTTATATTTTTATTCTAGAGAGCTCACATGCTTGCCTAGCAAGTTTATTTCTTCCATGAAAGTATGTTATGGCTGATGCCATGCCTAGTCAAGATCTTCTCATTCACTTGTTTCAATGGAATCACTTTAAAAATATGTGTTTTCCATGTTAACTTTCTCTATTCCATCATGACCATCTTTATCATCACCATTGAAGACTGATTTTTCTCCTTCTTGATAAAGAGAATAATGAATCAAAATATCCCCATCACACACACTAAAAACACTCTCTTCATAGCCTTTTTGAGATTCAATTATAGCTAATTAATTTTCATTTTTAAGAACTACCACCTCATCACATAATTTTGACAAACTTTCTTTCACATTTAAACATCCATATTCTACCCTTAATGTAATTTATTCTCCTTCACAAAAGGAGAGGATGGGATGGAAAGAGACTTCATTTGCTTTCTTGAAACCTTTTAGAGTGTCATTCCAACTTGGGACCCTAGAATTAATAGGTTGATCATTTTTATCTTGAAGGGATTGAGAAGAGAACCAAATTTAAGATGTTGTATTCTTATTTTTCCATTATTCAATTATTTTTCAAACTTATAGGTGTCTTAAACTTCATGGATGGTTGTAACCGCATGTTGGAGTGTAGGTGAAGAGCTTGAAGGACTTGAGACATCCTTTGAATTTCCCTCCATATACTTCTCTTCTTCTTGACTTTGGATAAGCTTGAGAGAAGGTTCTTTCTTAAGAGTAGGCATGCCATAATCAAGGGTCTTGGTCTAATATGGTCTCTAATATGGAATGGTCTAAGGCTCTTGAGTAAGAATGAGTGGATATTACATAGGCATATACCTCTTTTGAATACATATTATAACTTGGGTTGAGTTTGGAGAAAATGAAGGTTGATGTGGAAGAGGAGAAGGCATACAAGGATAAAGGCATTGAATTTTCTACCTCTCTTCAAGTATCAATCTATTCTCAAGACATTGAATCATATTTCTTATCTTCATCACATCATTTATTATTAGATGTTGGTTTTATTTGTCAATAGTTTTACACCTAGTATTTAGTGAATGTACAAGATTGTTCATCATTTGAGTGTTCTCATTTTGACTAGAAGGATCATAGACAACCAATCCAAGCTCTCTCTCTTTATCGATTTTCCTCATTTGCATTATCAAAATTACAAGGATATTTTTAAGTCTAATAAATATGAAAAGGAAGAAAAATGACTTTGAGAAGGTTGATTAGGGGGATGAGTAGTATGTCAAGGAAGATGAATTATATTGGAAGGAGAAACATAAGGTTGTTAATATCCTTGGTAAGGTTGAAATTGTGATACTTGAGGGCCACTTGGGGTGAATACATAAATATCATTAGCTTAAAAATCTTGATATGGAGGTGTATAAGAACCATTTTGATCAAATGAGTAATGATGCATACCAATTTTCCATTTTTTGAGGTATTTGGACTACCTATACTAGTAGTGGTTAACTTGGAGTTGCCATTGGTGCTTGATTTCATGCATCCAAAGGCTGATTTACTAAAGAGAAGTAGTAAAAAATATTCAATGGATGAAAACCTATCCAACTAGGCATGTCAAAATTATTATCACCCAAATTTGGACACTTGGAAGGTTGTTTAAGCCTTCATAATTTTGGGTAACATGGATATAATCCTAGGCTATGGGTTTCTTAATAGGTGGATTTAATCTCTAGATTATAGGGTAGCTCCCCTTGATCTATCAATTAGAATCACATCACTACACTACTAACTTGTAAGGTAAAAGAGATAAGGATAACATGAAATAAACCTAATTAAGGAGATGATACACCAAATATTAAGATCACTAACACCTATTTCATATGTACTATGACCTATAAGACTAAAATTCATGTATTAATCTCAACTTACACCTATCACATCAATAATTTATACAGAGGTAAGATATTATGGGGTTAGGAGGGAATATTATTGCCATTTATAATCCATAAGTGACACCTAATGACACTCTCTACAACCTATTATAGTGAGCTAAATTACATGGAAGAAAGAATAACAAGATAATAAATGTTGGGCCCCCTTTTTGGAGAAATTAAGGGGACCATGCCAACTAGACCTATTTTGGCATGAGGTGACCCTTGGAGTAGTCACTCCCATTTTTATACATTTTGGCACCAACTAGAAGAGTCTTCATGGATCTTGTGTCAACTGGTGGGTAGTTGCATATCACTAAATTACATAAAGATACCCCTACCAAGACTTGGATGTGGTAGCTCAATAATTATGGATGTCAGAGAGTGGAGAAGGTGAGATAGAGACCCCTCAACCATAGATTAATACATGGTATGTGCCCATCCACCCTAGATAGTGTATTGGATTTGATATACTCATGATAGTTCAACACTTGACATGTGCCCATTTGACCTGGTAGGAGATGCCCATTTTCCTATAAAAGAAGACTCACTTTTGAAGAATAAAAAGAGGTGACTAAGTATAGTTAATCTCTAGAAAAATAGAGATCTAAACCATTAGTATATATTATAATGCATATAGTAGTTTAGATAATGGATTATTAACCCAAGCTTAGATGTGAGCCACTAGGCATGAACAGAGATAAGAAGAGTGTATGTTCTATTTATTCATATTACAACTTTGTTATTAAACTATAAGCTAATGAAAAAATGAAGTATTTATTATTGCACTATAATTTTCATAATGATATGATTGTGAGTTAGTTTTATTTTATTGATGCTATAGTTGTTATTTGAATGTATTGTGAAATAAAAGTTCATCTATGCTCACTAATGGCATCTTTGTATTATATAATGACCTCAGCTTACCTATAAAGTGATTGAGTGTTGGAACTAGGAGGCACAAAGGTTCCAAGAACTACTCCTAAAATTATACCCTAATAATTAATCCTTGAACCTAAGCCATCCCCATGATTTGTACAAGTAACCAGATGGCCTTTAACTTACTACCCAATAGCTTGTGCCTATAAGAGCCTGATCCAACTAGAGATGGAATTTAACCCTTAGACCTATAATCTCATGAATATTAGTACTTATTGAACTTATTTTGAATTACTTAGTGTTATAAATCCACCTAAACCCCATAGGATAATGGTTGAGTTTATTTGAACCCTAAGTTGCACTATGTTCTAACTAGCCCAATATAGGCTCAGTCCCTTTATTATTATGCTTCAAGTGAGCACACAAGGATTAAACCTTATGTGAAATCAATTCCAATTATGTAACATGATTAAATATTATACATAAAACCTTACCATCCTCATTCTTCGCTCCATCAAGTCTAGAACCAACTTGGCTTGATAGTTAAGCACATGACCAAGTGTAGAAGCCAACCTAGTGAACTTTTATACAACATTTTGGTTTCATTGCCAAGACCATTTTGAATTTTATTTCTACAATGGTGCAATATATAAATTATTCAACTATCACTCAAGAACATTGAGTGCTAGTTAGATAAATTTAAAGATAGTTTCACACAAAGACATCCTACATGTAAAGGGCAAAAGATGAGAAAATGGGTATAAGCCAACTTGTATGATGTTGTGTATGAAGTGTTATTATATGAACTACTTGAGCATGTGTGATGGTGGTTGGTTTCCTACACTAATACTAGAATGAATTTCTATGGCCAAAACCTTGAGTGGACCATAAATCATGTAGAGAGGCTAGAGAGCCTAGATGAAGTTTAGATGCACATTGTGGATAAGTGGCAGAGTGGTGCATTAAACAACTATGTGTGAGAGTTCATAGTGTCCACCTTCTCATGCCAAGAATAAGTAGAGTATGATTTTCTTCACAAACTAAGGGGAATGTGCATAAGAGGTCTCAACACTAAACTAAATATTCTTTTTTTGGATTATGGTATAGAAATCATAAGAATGGAAGGCTAAAGTCCTTGCACATGTGAGCAAGCATAGAAGGTGAGAAGGGGAAGTGTAGGCAAGGTACAATGGAAGAGGAATAAAAAGTTGACACCCAAGAGCTCTTGAGGCTGAATTATAGTAAGTGAAGGCATATACTAATAAAAGATCTAGAACTTAGAAGTGTTAAGAGGGCCCATATCAAGTGAGAGGGTCATGGGGAAGGATCCCTTGAATTTAAATAACATGAAGAGGGAGAAGAAAAATCAAGATACTAGACTCAAAAGTTGGGTTTAGGACGTAGTGGGTTCTTACAAGATTTGGTGCTTAAGAACACACCAAAATCACTTACCCCCTTTGAACCTAAAGTGCAATCTCATATGCTATATTCTCCACCAAAATAAAGAATAATGGTAACTAAACCTATTATTGACATAGACTTTGATAAGGTCCAAAATTTGGATCAAGATTTTGTAATAGAGTAAGTAATTACTTATGAGTAATTGAGTAATGGTATGGTGAATTTAGAAATCACCAACCTAAGAGCCATAAACATAAGCATAAACATTCTTGTGTAGAGGATGTTAGTTGTGTCGATTAGGCAACAACTTGTAGGAAGTGGCATGGTGCCACGAGTGAGTGGTACTACACTAACAAGTTTAGTAGTATAGCCTAATCTATCAGGGTCAACACTCAACCTTACAAATGGAAGAACAAAAATGCCACTTTCAATATAGATGTAAGTGGGGTAAGTACCTTAAAACCTAACACCACCCCCTCAATAGATCTACTATGAGATAGCGATGCCCTTGCCTAAGTATCATAGAGTTAAAAATATCATGAAGCATGTGTTAAAGTGTGAACTATAATGGCATGCTTAGGTCATCACTTAGCCCAAGCATAAGGCAACCTAGTTTGTGAACACCTTGTTAGATTGCACCCATACCTAGTATCAAAAATTTGATCTAAACCAAACCATGGTTGACTACAATGTTTTAAAGGAAGCCTTCTTGAAAGAGTTTGATATCCCTGAGTTCAAGCAGTAGAGCATCATAGTGCTCAAAGAGTTTATCCAAGGGTTGTCAAAGAGAATGAACCTATATGATGTGTGATTTAAAAATCTTCTCTCTAAGCTTTCATATGATATTCACCCCTTCTAGCATGCATAATGGTTTTTTGGGGGCCTATTAGTACCATTTAGAAGAGCATTGTCCATGAAGACCTTCACTAACCCCTAAAAAGAGTTTAAATTTATCCTCTAGGATAAGGTAGTGGGTAATATTTATACCATAATTAGCCTATTCATGGAGGCTTAGATTGCATTAATGGCATCTCAGTTACATAAATTTACTATTAGTTTGGTGCATGACACTTGTAGTGGTTTATGGAATATTGATTATGAGATAGAGGGGAAAAACAAGAAAAACTACCCATGAAAAAATGTCCACACCCTAATTCTCAACTATGAGGTTTGTCATGGGACACATGAATCTCAAAACTATCCTCTATTGTATCATGTTAGCAAATTAAACACCACCATTTACTACAAAATGTGTGATGCCTATATGCACTTAATAGTAAATTATAGAGTTATTAATGAGATGCACTAGAACATGGAAAGAGGCATAAGGTAGGCAATGACATCAAGTGGTAGTCAGTTGGGTCAAGGCAATGAAGGTTATGGATAGAATAATATGGGCTATGGCAACCAATGAGGCACACATGGATGAGGATGAGGACATGGTGGAGGAATATTCCTACCATAATCATGCTTTAAGTGTGGGTCAACTAAACATTATCAATGTAATTGGCTCATTCACCCAATGTGTGGGTACTATCAATGACCACATTTAGTCAAAAAAAGCCTAGACTTATACAAGAAGATAACTCAATGTTATCCTAGCATAGATAAAGGTGTGGAAATGGTGAGTCATGAGTCTAAAGAGGAAAGGTGGGCTCCCAAGCCACAATAGACTTAAAAAGAGATTTATAAGGTGTAGGGCACAATAAGGAGTGGGTTCACCACTCAACCACCCACTACACTAAACTAATATCTATGCTTGGATTATAGTGAATCATGGTACATTGAGTGGATAACTTAGTTAGATCCAAAATTTTCACCATATCCTAACCCTACATGGTAGAAGGACATCATATAGCAAGCCATGAGCATGATATAGAACTTACAAGGTGAGCTTCAATTGGCCAAATATTTAGAGGTACATGCCAATGCTTCATGTAGGAAGCAAGATCACCAGGAGGCTAAAGTGTAAGAATTGATTGAGATCTTATGCCTCCTAAAAACTAAAGGAATGCTACCACTACTAAAATATTTGTTGATAAAGCATGTAGGGAAAAAACTAGAAGTAGAGGATATGCCTCAAATGATTAGTGTTGTTACATCATATATGGAATGACTACATAAGGTAAGGCATACTCAAAATGCTTAGTATGACCAGGAGTTATTGATAGATTCCATCATCAATAGGTGGTCATTTTATGAAGTCCTAGTTGTTATGAGTGTTGAGGTCAATATTCTAATGCAAAATGCCTAGGAAAAGATGGAGCTACCCTCCTTGAAGCCTTCTCTTCACATGTTATTTATGGATAATAAAACTAGATTACATCCTATCAAGATCTTAAATGACACTATTATAGATATCATGGGCCTTAAGTTCCATGCTGACTTCAAGGTCATTGAGTTAGCAGAATAGGATAACTATCTCGTGCTCTTGGGAAGGGCATGGTGATATGTAAACAATGCAGATGTGAACTTTAATAAGCACTATATGACTTTTGATAATAACAAGGAAAGGGTGTTTATCCCTCTTTAAAGTTAAGAAAGGCCCCCATATATATAAAGTGTTGATCTTGAGGATGAGATCAACCACATCTATAATATCATGACATAGGGTGCTGATAAGGTCAATCCTAATAACTAAGGTGTGATCAAATATAATGGACAATCAATCTCTAATACAACTAATGTATCTTATGAGTGATGGGTCAAAGAGGTCTATGATACCACTAGCTAAAGGTGCTAACTAGTGTACACATCTAGGCCAAGACCAGCTAGGACAAGGTTGGTTAGGATTCAACACCTCAAGAAGAAATGGGTCCTCTATGCCTAAAAGATGGAGAAAAGGGTACTCTAGCTCAGTAAAGGTAATATTTTAGTTTTTCCAAAGTATGAAGGGAGCCAACCCATATAAAATTATGTCTAGGACATTAAATCTTGCATCCCAAAGGAGATAGATTGATTGGATACACTATTGCATACCTTGAAGACAATTATTACTTGATGGAGGGTAATGCAGAAACCTAGCCTACCAACTTGGTAAGATGTGAAGGTAGAGATTTGTATTAGGTTTAGAAAGAGTAATGAATACCTAGACATACCCACTTATGTTTTTGATTCTAATTTAATCATGCATGTGCAACTGTGCAAAGAAACCTAGACTATTTATGGTGAGAATGTGCCAAGAGGCCTATATATGCACACCTTTTATAGGACTTTGAAAACTTGGGCATGAGCATGGTACATTTTAAATGAGGCATGCCATGAGATAGGGAACTAATATATGCTTAAAGAGAGTTTCATGCACACTTTCTCCTTTTTTTAATAGAAATTAGAGCTACTAGAGACATTATAAGTCATTCATAGGGAAGTGTTTGAGGACACTAAAATCTTAGAAAATCACCTAAAGGAAATGTTTGAGGAGAAAGGACTAGCACTCCTAAAATTATTTAAAGATATGGTGCTCAATAGTGACTATAGTGAGGAAGATGATGAGACCTAGAAAGAGTGTAATTGGAAGGTTCTAATAAGGAGACAAAAACTTGTGCACCTTATAGATGACAACACCCTAGACGATGAAGATCTAATGCATCTTCGAATTGAAATGATATAGGGGATAAAACAAGTTGATCAATCTCATCAGGAGAGAAATGAACCCTACCATGTGCCATTAAAGACCACTAAAGTAGACATCAGCATAGAAGGTGATCCAAATATTTCCACTATAGGCACTTACTAGTCTGAGGCAGAGCTGGTGTAAATTGTAGACCTCCTAAAGGAATTTTAGGACTTATTTTTGTGTATTTACAAGGACATGAAGGGCACCCACCCTTCCCTTGAAAAAATGAGCATAAAGTTGGTAGATGGCATGATGCTAGTCAAAAAGTGCCCATATGAAATTAATCCCAATCTCCATGCCAAGGTAAAGGTTGATATTGATGGAATGTTGGTGGTCAACATCATCTAACTAGTACAAGAATCTAAATGGGTGAGCCTAATGGTCATTAGAATTAATAAATATGGGAACATATAGATCTATGTCAACTATAGTATGTTGAATTCCACTTACATCAATTATCCATTCCTAACCTTGTTCATCGATGAGGTCCTAGATGGTGTCATAGGTTACAAAATATACACCTTTAGTAATGGGTTTTTGGGCTACCATCAAGTGCAGATCAAGGAGGAGGATAAGCCCCAAAAAAAATTTGCAATTGAATGGGTTTTTTTTCCAATAATGTGATGTCATTTGGAATCAATAATGTGCCATCCATATTCTCTAAGGTGGTGATCACTGTCTTCAAAGACTTTATCCATAATTTCCTCTAAGTGTATCTTGATGACTAGACTATGTATGGTCTTGTAAAATACCACTATGACAAGCTATGCCTCATGTTTGAGAGGTGTAGGCATCTCTAAATATCCTTAAATATGAATAAGTGCATCTTCAAAACTTCATTTGGAAAATTTCTTGGGGACATCATTTATAAGGATGGTTTACTCATTAATTTAGTGAATATAACCATAATAATCCAGCTCTAAACTCCCTCAATGTTGAAATATGTTCACACATTTTTAGGACATTGTGGTTACTTTAAGAAGTTTATTTAGAGATATGCAAAGATCATAGTGCCTCTAGAGGATCTCCTACACAAGGACAACCCATTCTACTAAAGCAAGGTGCAAGAAGAGGCTTTTGAGACACTAAAGTTAAAGCTAGTTAGTGTGCCAATTCTATAATTACTTGACTAGATGACTCTTTTTCACATCCATGTTGATGCATAATTTTATACCATTGGAACCATATTGTTGCAACCAAGTGAGGGTAAGATAGACCACCCCATCTCCTTTGCAAGTAAAAAATTGATGTAGGCAGAGAAAAATTATACCACCATCGAGTGTGAGTCACTGGTAATGGTCTATACCTTGAAAAATTTTAGGTAATACCTTCTAGTAACCCCATTCATCTTATTCAAAAAATATGAGTGCTCAAGTATCTCATGAACAATCCTATTTTACATAAACACATATGCAGAAGGATTGTTCTCTTCTAATAATTCTAGTTCTCCATTGTAGTTAAACCTAGAAAGTAGAATTTGGGGCTAGATCATTTATCCTACATCCATTCTAGTGATGTGGTAGCACCAATTCAGGATGACATGCCAAATTAATATTTTTATATATTTTATCATGTTCTTGAATATCTAGCAGAGATTGTTGCTTTCCTAACATCAAGTTTTGCACCATAGACCTTGTCCACCAAGGAAAAGAAATAACTTGCAGTCTACACCTCCACCTTCTAGCTCATTGAGGGGGAGCTATATAAACTAATTAGGGATGAATTCCTACATCAGTGTGTTTTAGAACATGAACAAGACTCCATCCTCTAGGAAACACATGATGGGATTGTAAGAGGCCATTACACTAGTGATACAATAGTGCATAAGGTATTACATTCAGGATTATAGTGGCCAAGCCTATTCTAAGAGGCCAAAGAGTACACTAAGGCATGTGATGTATGTTAGAACACTAAGAAGCCCAACCATTTGGATGATATGCCTCTCATTTTCATTTTTTCACAAGTACCATTCAAAAAATGGACCATTGACTTTATTAGGCCAATCACTCTTACAACATAGTGCATCAATGCTAGATATATTTTAATGGCCACTGACTATTTCACTAAGTAGCCTAAATCCACACTAACCAAGGAATTAACAATCATGATATCCATGTGTTTCATATGGGAAAACATAATCAATAGGTATGGGTTCTCATTAAGTTTGACTAGCGACAGGGGCACTCATTTCATCAATGAAGTAATACACATCCTTCTAATTGAATACATGGTGGCACACCACAAGACCATGTCATATCATCCCTAAGTCAATGACATGGTTGAATCCTTTAAAAAAAATCTTAAGAATGTGTCTAATGAATATATGCAACATTAGTCACAAGGACTAGGATGATCATGTTTTAGTGGTACTTTGGGCATACCGCACAACCTACAAACACCTAAACAAGGCTACACCATTTTAACTAGTGTTTGGTGTTGAATTATTTTTTCCTATGGAATCCATGGTTCCCTCTTTATTCATTACACAAATTATTCATTTAGACAATAAAAAATATTTAAGATTAAGGTTGGAAGACTTGAAGTACTTGGATGAGAGCATGCCCAAGCCAAATGGAGTTAGTAGGTTATGAAAGCACACCAAAAGTGATGGAATGATAAGCACATCAAGAATAAAGAGATGACTAAAGGATAAATGGTGTTTCTCTATGATTCTATGTACTTCAAGCACCTAGGCAAGTTATAAATCCAATGGATGGGTCCCTACATCATCCATCACATCTTATAAATAGGCACATATAAGATACACATGTTCTTCATTGAATTCCTCCTTGGGAATTTTAATGGAAACTGATTGAAGCCTTATATATTGTATAATGGTGCTCACACCATGGAAACTCTAACTTCTTGTTCAATAGTTAGTTTGAATTGAGTTGACCTAAATAAAGTTTAGCACAAGCCAAACCACTCTTTTCTTTTTCATTTCATCGCTTATACAATGTATAAAGGTAGTGAGTGGTGCTTAGTGGCCATAAGAACTTTTTATATCAACACTTTATGTATAATTATAATTAGATGAGTCAAAAAATTTCAGAAATAAGTGCATGAGGCTAGACATATAAGTAGTGGGCACATAAAGCTTACTAGGTGCAAGTAGAAGTAGTTAAGACTGATATATGCATAAGATGAGAGATGTAAGATCATTATGGGATGATAATGAACCAATATAGTGATACCTTTACACCAAATTTATAAGGAGGCACATCAATTAATTTGACACTAGATAAACCTAAATTCAAGAAGTGAAGATACTCAACATGGTTGATCACAAGGAAGATAGTGAAGATGCATGTACTAAAAGTGCATAAGATCATCATGAGAAAAATAAATAATTAGAGGGATAGTGTAAGGGATTTTTATAGGGTAAGATAAGGCCAAGGGAATATGATGCACAAAAAACTAACCAAGGCAAGAAATATTCTTGAAATAAGATCATAGCTAGAGAAGAAGTGAAACTGAGGACATTGAGTTATGTGCATGTGAGGTGTTATGCCCAAGTTACCAAAAAAAGATGAAGGTTACACCAAGGATACACGTGCAAAAGGAAGTAATCTAAAATAACTAGTGTCTACCTAGGAAGAAGTAGGAGGTGACCATTTGAACCACATGTCACTTCACCAAAAAAAAATTAGGAACATTCAAGGAGGTGGTGGTAGCACAAAGATACACATTGAATGCATATAAGATAGGAGATTTTTGAAAATTTAATAGATTTTTACATTTTCCAAGAAGATCAAGGCACCTATACTATTAATCTTGCATTAATAATGGTGGTTGACAAAGATGAGTATAAAATAATAAATGGTATACTGACTAAGGTTACCAAGTTTAAGCTAACTCAAAGACTAGTGAAAACTAAGCAAGAAACTAGAGATCTAAAGAAAGTTGAACCCTATCACAATGAGCAATTAAGTAACTCAAGACACCTTAGAGTGAATGGAAACATAAAAAAGGGAGTGAATTCATAGAAAAGCTAGTATGAGGGGTTAGAACAAGAAAATTAGTGCAAAAATCTGAGTGAAACATGACACTACTGCTAGGCTACCATTAATGGCCGGTGAAGCTTGAAGCCAGACATACATGCAAAGATCTTGTGACTACAAGAGCACTAACCCATCAATAAAGTTTTTGGCAAGACACATATACCTAAGTTTAACATAAGTCATTTTAGGATGGTGAATAAGTAAAAGGTATCAAGATCTATAAAGGTGTAATTAGAACCCAAGAGGGTTAGGATTGTAGAGGAAGTGACAAATTCCAAGACTAAGGCATAACTATTTGAGGCAGTCAACATTGTAAATATTAATATTGAGATGATGACCAAGTTGTATTATAAATATATTTAGTATCCCCTAGAGGTTTTGGTAGGGTAAATTTGGTTCTCTTTCACTCACAACTACTAGTTAAAAGAGTATAACCATTAGATGTTGAGTCATTTCTAGAACTTGGTACAAGACTAGATTGTAGATATAAGGTGTAAGACCCTAAAAGGTGATACCATTTTTTATGTCTCAATTTGAGACAAGTTCAAGGCTTCAAGCATAACTCAACTATCTAAGTTTCACTACTTTGGAAAACTAGAGGAACTAGTTCAATTTCCTCTCTCTTATATCCATGAAGATTGTTTATACTTTGTAGGATGGTGTATGAAGATATCATCATATCTAATCAAGAAGATAATTGGGCTACCTAAATCTAGGAAGGACATCCATCAAATTATGGATGATGTTGAGGAGATGGAATTTATTATGAAGATCCTTAATTACTTCAAGGGGGCTATATGTTTCCATTTACCAAGTGTGAGGACCCAAGAATGAGGGCAACATTGCACCTCATGAGCTCTAAATTATATCCTAGAAACTAGAAGATGGATGTATCTAAGTAATACATCTATGTATCATACCACGTGGTATAAGGAATATAATTTAATATCACCAAGTTCATCATGGAGGAACTAGTCAAGAATGTACCAGAGTTCCATAGTGCAAAAGGAAATTTTAGGTTGGGCTCCATCCTTATATTGATCATGATGGAGGAGATCTAGATCTTATATGGGAGTAAAGATAGGTTTTGGGTGTTCTTAGAAAACCATGAGTACCCCATGTATAAATATAAGGATTACACCTACCTCACCACCTTTATCCCTAAGTATAAGATGTGTGTAATGTGCTAGTGTGAGAATTATATAGAAGCCTTTAGGTTAGAATGGTACATTTCCCAAAGGCTTCCCATGAGCATGTTTAGGATGGAAATTTTTACCACAATGTAGCATTACTACATCATGGATTTGGTGTTATAAGATGGAAATAGGTCAAGATGACTGAAGCTTCCCTTTGCCTTCTTAATATAATTCTTTAGGGACATGTAGAAGATCCCAAATGTATAGTGGATGGAAATTCTAGTTAAGGAATTGGATGTAGAAAGGTGAAGGTTGAGGTGTAGGTTCCCCACACCGATGAAAGAGTGATAAAATATGAATAAGATTCCTTGGATATAATATACATCGATCCTATTCAAGAGGTTACAATTATAGGCTTCATTCATAGGTTCTACTATGAGATGAAGCTTGAAATAAGGATTCCAATGCTAGTTCAAGCACCAAGTAGAAAGAATACCCCCAATCTAGATTAGGGAATAAGGAACCCCTATGCCCATCAAGAAGAAAAAGTCTCCCCAAAAGAAGAGAGGGGAAAATTTGGAGGAAATACAAGGGCACTTGAAGATCAAAATTTCTTCAAAAAAAGAGGCATCTTTCTTGGGTTCTTCTAATAAGTGCATCAAGTTGATGTCAAAGACATACCCTAGAAAGAAGAAGGGGAAGGATTGGATTTTAGTTCCCAAGACAGAGCTCTCTAACATAGAAGAGGAGTTGGAGGAGGATCTAGAAGAAGAGGAATTAGAAGAAAAAGAAGAGGACTGGGGGTGGTGCACCTACATTATGGTCGAGGATGTTTATTTCTCATCAAGCAAAGGGAACCCTTCCCCACCACCTAAGATTGAGCCAAATAAGCCCAGGAGAAGATTGAGAAGACTCAACTCTAGTGAGGCTAACACACAAAAGGCATAAGAGTTGTAAGAGAAGAAATAAGAAATGGCTAAGGTAGGGGTACCAAATTAAGTGATTTATATGGTATAAGTTGAAGAACAAAGGCATGAAGAAGAATGCAAGGCGTAGTTAGAGAAAAGAAGCATGGAAGGAGAAAAGGGTATAGATCTTGAAGAGGTGGCCCAGTCAAGTACCCAATATAAGAGGAACTACAATTACAATGGAAGGGTATGGGACTTGACCAAACACATATTAACATCATGCTAAAATTACATTAGAGGCACAAGGAGATGAAATCTAAGAGCATGTCCCAAGCTAAAATCAATCAGTTAGAGGCTAAGGAAATAAGTGAGTAAGAAAAGAAATGTGTAGTGCAAGCTATGTAAAGGAAGGTTGAAAACAAAAGGTCCAAGAAAGAAGAGGTAGCGAGAAATTCCCAAGAGGAGAAGTCTAAGAAAAAGGAGAGAAGAGGTGGCCCAAGCAGAATGGGTTAGGATGTTGAAGGAGAGGGAAGAGAAGGTTTCCATATAGGACCAAGTAGAGAGAAGATACCAGAGAAGGCACCAAGCAACCCCACTAGTCCAGTAGAAGAAGTTGCATATAAGGCACACCCTGGCTCTAAAGGGGTGCCTAAGGAGAAGGAAGGTGATATTGGTACCTTGAGATAAATAGAGAAGGAGGTCAAAGAATGAGGGGAAGATGTTTAAATTTAATTTTGTGCCATAGAGCCACTTCTAGAGAAAATGGATGAAGGGGAGAAGTCTGACAAGGAACCCCAAGATCAAGAAGAATAAGAATAATAAGAAGAATAAAGGGTTATATAAGAAGGCACTAGCTCAAGCATCAGCACAAGTGAGGAGGAAGTGCTAGGAGAGGATGAGGAGTTTGCACTAGGAAATAATGAAAAGGCATATTAGGATCTTATGTAAAATGAGAGCCTCTACCTGATGGAGTGCATTCCTCCAAAAACTGCTATGACCTTGATGCATTACTAGGTCTCTTGGGCACTAGATTTCTATATGGATGAACTCAAATTTGAGGTTTAAAAAAAGGTAATTTAGAGTTCCAAAAATACAAAGGAAGTACATTATTACCAACTCCTCAATCCATGTGACATGAACCCAATACACTTAGCCAATGCCTTGATCAAAATGGCCTTCACTATAGCATGTAAGAACATCATTAATGATGTTCTCACCTATATCTAGAATAAAATAGTGAAGAATTCTGAAAAGGAGCTCAAAGAAACCAATATCAAGATATAAAAAATTATATAGTGCACAAAAGGGGTGAATCCATCCCTTCTAAACAAGGTGGATACCTCAAAGAAGAACAAAGTTGACTAAGTCTATGTGCTTGTGGAACAAATGCTCCTTAGGATGAGACTGATTCTTGAGGACCAAGAGGACCCCTATGAGGCCCTACAAAAGGAGTTAAAAAAAATATGGATATGGTTAAAGACCTCTTTGATAATATTTAGGAGGGTGTATAGGAAGTAGATAATATATTTTGTAGCTTCGCTAACCAAGCAATAGTAATTGATACATAACTCAAAAAGGCAAAGGGGGAGAAAGAAACTCTATTTCAACACTCCTTCATAGTTACAAGGGCTAAGCACAAGAAAATAATTTACAAGGTCAACTCCCTTAGTTCTGAATTGAAAACACAAGAATAAGACTTGTAGGCAATCTTTTGTGCCTTCAAAACTAATGCTAATGAGCAAGGAGAGATATTGGATGGTGGGGTGAAGCATGTGAAGGAAAGGCTAGAAGACTTTAGAAAAGAATTATAAATCATGGATGTGCTTGCTTTGGAAGTTGAATATAATGAATTAGATGGTGTCATTGAATATATTAGGGGTGCCATACAAGGCTTTGAAAACTTTAAGACTTGAGGTAGGGTGCACTCAAATTCTATGCACCTAAGGTGTTAAAAGACTACTCTGGGGTGGACTAGTAATTTTGTATGGGGTAATGTTGGGCCCCCTTTTTGTAAAAAGTACATGGACCATGCCAAGTATAACTATCCTAGTATGAGGTGACCATTGTATTAGTCACTCCCCTTTTTGTACATTTTGGCACCAATTGGAGGAGTCCTCATGGATCCCATGCCAGTTGGTGGGTAGTTGCATAGTGTTGAATTATATAAAGACACCCCTACAAAGACTTGGACATGGTAACTCAAGAATCATGGGTGTCAAAGAGTGGACAAGGTGAGATAGAGATCCCTAAAACATAGATCAGTTCATGACATGTGCTCATCCACTTTGGATAGTGTAGTGGAGGTGGTGGACTCATGATATCTCAGCACTCAACATGCACCCATTTGACCTGGTAGGAGATGCCCATTTGCCTATAAAATAAGACTCACTCTTGAAGAAAAAAAAGAGGTGACTAAGTGTAGTGAAGCTCTATTGAAATAGATATCTAAACCATTAGTATATCTTGGAATTCATATATTAGTTTAGATACTAGAGTGTATAGCCCAAGCTTAGATGTGAGCTATTGGGCATGAATAGAGATAGGAAGAGCATATACTCTGGTTCTTCATATTACAACTTTGTTATTAAACTATAAGCTAATGAAGAAATAAAGTATTTATCTTTGTGATATAATTTTCATAATTATATGATTGTGAGTTAGCTTCACTTGAGTGATGTTGTAGTTGTTATTTGAATGTATTGTAAAATAAAGGTTTATCCTTGGTTGCTAATGGAATCCCTGTGCCATATAATGACCTCAATTCACATATAAAGTGATTGAGTATTATAACTAGGAGGCAAGGTTCCAAGATCCATGCCTAGAATGTTTCCCTAAGAATGAATCTTTGAACTTAAGTTGTCCCTATGATTTGTACAAGTAACTAGATGGCCTTTAACCTACTACCAAACAACTTGCACCTTTAAGATCCCGATCTAACCAAAGATAGAATTAAACCCTTGGACTTATGCTCTCATGAATTTTTTGTGTCTATTTAACTTCCTTTTAATTACTTAACATTGGAAATCCACCTAAACCCCTTAGGCTAATGGCTGAGTCCCTTTGAACCCCAAGTTTCACCATGTTGTAACTAGCCCAAAGCATGTTCAATCCTTTCATTATTGCACTTTGAGTGAACACGCAAGGCTTGTGACTTGTGTGAAATTAATTCCAATGCCATATCATGATTAAATTTTGTGTACTATACCTTACCATCCTCATAACTAGCTCCACCTAGTCTAGAATTGACTTGGTTTGATAGCTAAGAGCATTACTAAGCACAAAAGCCAACCTAGTGAACTTTTCTACAACAATAAACCAAGGTGAGATAAGTATACACTTTATTTCATTAACCATTAAAAATTTTATACTAAATGTAACCATGAAATAATTCAAAATATATTATATATTGATTAGAGGCATTATAAAAAAATAGGGCTCCACCATACTCATGGTGAAAGGATGCATACAATGGATTTTAAGGAAATATTTATAGAAGAGAATGAGAAGGAGAAAAGAGGTAGACATTGGATAATCCCATGAAAATTGTCATCTATCATGAGGGAAATTTCAATATAAGAACTTGAGCAATAATATAGTCCTGATAGTTATTTTCAACATGTGTGCACTTATTTGATGATATTTTTCTTTTAATTAGTGTAGGAAATCATCATTGTCTTCAATGACTCATATTTTCCTCTTAAAAATACCACCATTCCTTGATTTTTAAGTTACACATAAACATTAATATTCAATTAAAAGTTCATACCTTGACACATGTTCACTTGACTCTCTTGATACCTTTTCATGCCATATTTGATCTTTAGAGGCTTTTCTCATGTCAGTCTATGCTAAAGAAGTGGCAATCAATCCATAAGGAATATTTTAGGTGTATATAAGCCTAAATATTAGTTTTATATATTCCATTTTTATGTTTTAATTATATATTAGGTCTCTTTAGGCTCTCAACCTTATTGTCACGATCTTGTGAAGTATCCTTTACATAGGCATGCCACATTCATTTTCTTTGTACAAATGAGAGACAAGTTCATCTAGCTCTAATATCTTAGATTTAATTTTAAAAATTCACCATGAGATATTTTTAATGGATTTAAGGAAGCCACTATACCTCTGTATAGTCCTACAAGGACTTTTTAACTATTTTAGAGACCTTCACACAATCTAAGCTATTGCATTTTGACCTTCAAACTATCTTTCTAAGATATTTCATTGTGTTTAACTCTCCACACATTCCACTAAATAGATATATTAGATTATCATGAGACTTATATAATCCATTATAATCATTATAAGACCAAACAAATTCATTATAACCCTTCACACTTATAATCTTAGTCATTAGGCTCTTTCTAAGTTCTTCATAACTTGAGACCTACTTATCATCTTAACGATGATTCATAGAGACTAGGGATTTAACCATTGAAATAATTACATAAATTATCAGTATAAAATGGCCCTTAATACTCCCTATGAGCTTGATATTCCATTAAATTTCTCCATATATTTTAAATAATAGGAAAGTGCCTCTCAGGTTAGGTAGTTTGTGTGCCAAGGTTGAGAAAATGATTTTGGCCTCAAAATATTATTTTGATGATTGGATTGGGTTTTAAGTGGAATTTATAGTTTTTTGACACATTATAATATTCATTTAGGTTATTTTCCCTTTATCTTGATCGCCCCCCCCCCCCCACTTTTCCATAATCTTACCATTAGGCTTAGGTAGGGTTTTCATGTAAATTGACCTATATAGCCCTAAGGGGCTTATTTTGGTCATTTATCCCATATTATTATAATTATATACCTTATTAAGATTAATTTCACTACCATTTACAACTCCCAAAATAATTTTCACCCTCATTCACTTCAAAACTTGCATATAATTCTCATATTAGTGCTCAAACCTATAGGTCTCTATCTCATCTTGTTGATTGTAGGTGTCTCTTCAATGGATGCTTGATATATTGATGATATTTTTTCATTCATAGGATTTTAGACATATATTAATTCTTACATATATCTGATCAAGTTCCACATGTCTCCTACTTAGTAAAAAAATTGTGTTCTTCTTCATCTCTAAAATGCAGGCCTGTAAGTCTCAGTCAAGATTGTATGTAGGAGTTTAATATTAGTATTTGTTGGAGTTAAAGAGTGATTATTAAACTAAATATTCACATTATATATATAATAAACACATATCCACACTTTTTTCATATTTACCACACATTTTTTAACCCTTTAACTTCATAATTCAACATACTAACTATTGCATTTTCTTGGAAATGTAGACCTACAGGTCTACAGATTTGTAGGTATACATTTTGTCATTTTTAACCCCTTATGGTGAATTATTTGATCATTAATACCCATTAAATAATTATATAACCTCATATTAACAATATTCATGTCTTTTTATACCCCCATAATTCTCTAACAAAGTGATTTTAGTCCCTTGAATTCACTTTTGTGTAGGCAAACTTTTACACAGTCTTAAGCCTAAGATCATTATATGTTACTTGGAGGATTTGAAGTTAAGAAATTTAATTATTGGATACCTTGAGGGATTATTATACCATTTAAATTATATGAAACCCATACCCACATTGGTTTTATGATGGTTCATAACTCATTATATGTTGACCTCCAACTAGTGCAAGCTACATGCATCCCCTTTGTGGACATGAGAAAATGATCTTTCAACCCCTTTTGGAACTAACCATTATTTGAGGAGATAAAAATGGGTTTTAAATATAAAAAACATACCAATCCAGCATAATTATACTTATTTTCACATAATGTAAGACTCTTAAACCACTAGGATTCTGCCTACACATTGATCAATGATGAGCATTTGGTGAAGATTATTAGTCACCAACCTTTTGTGAATGATTTAAGGATGTAAGCATTGATTTATATTAAATGAATATTTATATAATTATAGGGGTGAAAATTTTATTTTCAATCTTGATCAACCTATTCTCAATTTTTGAAAACCATATAACATCAAGAACTCCATGTGTTTAACCTGCAACCTAATCTAAACATAAAAATTCTTCTTCCTTGAGATCACATGAGCCAATATGGTATTTTAAAAACATATATAATGGTTTTAAATACCCAATATATCCTATCCAATTATATTCATGCTTTCAACTATCTTCAAACTACCATTTTAAAGAGAAAACTAAGCATATGGGGTTTTTGTAGGGTTTTAGACCACCCTACCTTCTTAATGATTTTTCATAAAGTAAGAGGGGTTAATATAAAACAAATTACATAAATATAAAGGTAATTATTACCCCATCCTCCTCCCAATATTTTAGGTCATTTTTCTCTCTCTTTTTTATGGAATGAGTAAACTAAACCTACCTTTGCAAGCTTGCCAAGGAGCTCGATAAGAGAGGCAATGTATTTTTTTCATGATTATACATATGAATACTTTAAGGAAATATATATGACCATAATAGAGAAAAAAATACATTATGAAACCATTTTCACCTGAAGATGATACCTCTAAATCTGTATAAGTGACTAAATTGCCTTCTTTAGGTGTTGAAACTATAATAATTAACTATTTTCTGATTTGAAACTAACATATCATGAAATTTGCCTACCAAATTCAAGTTATAAAACTTATAAAATTTCATTTAAAATAATTTTCTACATTTTTATAAGCTTTTGTGGTTTTAAAGTTCCCTTTGACAAGCTTAAACATGTTAGTGAGATATAGAGAAGGTTCAAAATGACTTATTATCTTTGGATATAATATGAAACCTATAAGGCATTATAGTACCCTATTAAAAAATTTAATAACTCAAAAAATACCACCCCCCTCCACATTCCTATTAACCTTAATGAATTTATCAAGGAAAAGGCACCAGAAGGCTTAAACAACATAGAAACCACTTTATCTTAACTTCTCCAATAGAACATTAAACA
Source organism: Torreya grandis (assembly GCA_037957365.1). NCBI lineage: Eukaryota > Viridiplantae > Streptophyta > Pinopsida > Cupressales > Taxaceae > Torreya > Torreya grandis. The sequence continues at coordinate 1,938,597 of JARHVA010003048.1, read as the reverse complement.
ATGCTAAACACAAAGGGAAACCATCCTAAAAGGCTATTTAAAAACCCTAGATGACTATCAAAAAATATAAAAGAGATAAATGGCAAATTTTTTATGACTCACCTATTGTAGACAAAATTGGCTAACAGGGTGTTTTTGGATGGAGATGAGCTGAAATTATCACCCTTCATTTGAAAATCTTACTTAAGTCACAATTTCTCTAAATTTTACTATAAAATTTACATGTTTTGGAGGTGAATATATCTCTCGTCTCCTTTATTGGGATTCATGTTTAACCCTAAATTTTGGATATCAATCCTAATATGGGGTAGATAGGGTTAATAATATAGAAATGAATAAGCGTAAGGGTGATAAATAGATCTATAGTAGCCAATTAATTATAAAACTTAGATAAAACATATATTAAATTTATTATGCTAAAATATGTTAAAAATGGAAAGTATAACTATGATAGGTATTACAAAGACAAAGAAATAAGATACTTATCTATTTCTTATGCTAATATATATCTGTATCTAGAATAGGCAGGAAGTAGACTAGAATAATTTTGTAGAATAGTCACCAAATTCTAGATTAAGTACCTATGTGGCCTCAAACACGTGTGCCATACTAGGATGCTTGCATCGATGCTATTGTTTGGATTGAATATAGGTGTCTAGTATGAAATACTTATTGAAACTAGATGTGACCACCTAAATTATTCTGGGTGTTAGCATTTCTTTGATACATTCAAATCTAGGTCATGGACTATCACTCCTTATCAAATGATAAAACCATAGTTCTTCATCTTCATATTAGCTATGGAAACAATGGGTTAGTTGTCACACAGTGTTGAACTTCTCTAAATACCCCTCTATCAATGAATGTTTCCTACATATCCAATATTCTGAAGAGGGCCTTAGACTTATGTACTTCTCCCCTAAATGTTGGCTTATGTGTAAATCATGTAATGTGTGATAATCAAGTACAATAGTGACTTATCTTGTAACTTGGAAAATATGTCTCTTGGGATATTCCTTCAATATTTTAGACCCGTAGATGTATTGTACCTATGACTGGTATGTAAATATGAGAAAATAGGGAAGCTTTTATCATTTGAGTGCTTGATTAAATTCTCTTTGGTATAAATATTAGGAGAGTTTAGAATGATGAGTGATCATGCATAAATACAACTCCTATTGGGAGAATATCTCACATAATATCACTTATAATGACCATTAGAACACATTTTATTTTCAAATTAAATGAATTTAGAGAATTAGATACTTGTGTTAGAATAAGACACCTTCGTTGATGTAGGTGTCTGTCTAGGATGCAAGTGTCCAAAGAGTAAGAAAATAGGTAGATGATTAAAGCTCTTAGAGACATAAGATAAGTAGGTTTCAATTATCTTGGGTAAGATAAAATTCCTAGGTCATCAACATAAGACTGGTTGAACTAAGAGATATGCCAAGGAACACAAGAGAGTAGATGAAAGACTTACATAAGTGGGAAAGGTTTTTAACTAAGAGGAACATCAAAGGTCTAAGTTTGCCAAGTTTAGAAGATTGAGGTGCTATATAAGTCATAAATGTCATTTACATCCACCCCACTTAATATAGTAATGAAAATGGTCATTTTAAAGGACATGAATCCATACTTAGGAGTGTATAAAACTCCTTGCCTTTATGTGAGCCCAACTTGAGTGCTTTACTAGTGACTGACTTGTAACTAAGAGCATGTTTTAGTATATAATTAGTGCATATAATCTGAAATTGAAATCATTTGAAATAATTTAAAATTTTAAGAGTAATGTTTATGAGTACACATGTATTGTTGTAACCATCTTACCTTTTAGTAATTTCATTTGGGGTAAGTGCACACTATTGGGGGATAAAAGGGGGCTTACCCATGGACATGTTTTTCCTAAAAATTAAAAAATCTCAAATTTTGTAGAATATTTGAGATGGCTATACTCAAAATTTGGATATGGTACAAAAACATGAATTGTATAATTTAAAGTATAATTTCTAAAACACGATTTTTTAAAAATATTTTTAAGTAGGTCAAACATCTAAAATTTAAAGAGGAACTCATATTTTTTGGGAAAATAAAGTCGATATTCATCCATATTACGTAACCATTTCATAGAAAAGTTTAGTATTTTTGGAAACCATTTTGTGGAAATTTAGATAAGATTACCTAGTTTATGACCTATATTTTATTAAAAAACTAATGAATACATTTTTTTAATTAATTTTACAAGTAAATAGATTTTGAAATTTGACAAAAAAATGGATAGATGGTCATACAACCTCCATAAATACCTCAAAAAAATGAGAATTAATTTTTGTTAATTCATATAGAGTTAAGCCTAGTTTGTGACCATAAAAAAAATTACATTTAGATCAACAAAAATACCTAAACATATATAGGCATGTATATTTGAGTCATGTAGTGGCCTAAAAATCCATAATTAAAAATCAAAATAGATAAAAACCTTAAATAGTCCAAAAATTTAAAAACAATCATGTATTTAGAAAGGGGAGAGTGTTCTTGTAGATGTGGTTATAGACACTAGAAAACTACAAATGATGGTTCTAGATGTCTAAATTCCTTGAGATGCCTCAAAGACAACTTAACCCTTCTTGACCCACTAACCAACCCGTTGGACCTTGGGTTTAGTTAACTAAACTCACTAACTCACTAACTAACCATTACCCAACCCTTTTTAACTCACCTTGACCAATTTTACTCAAAACCCTTGACCATGAATAATTAGGTTGACCATCGATGGTTAGGTCTTCCTCATTCTTACAAAAATACTATTTATATAAGGTAATATGACATAATTAAAAATATCTACCTTGCCCATTACTAAAAAACTCCCAAGCATCTAAATTAGGAATCCAACTTACTCAGGAACCTTCTATCTTCCATCTCTCTTTGCCAATAAAAGGAGGGGAGTAGGAGGTGAAATAGATCCATCATAGATCATTACAAGCATTCTTCCACATTTGTATTCAATCTTCCCAACCAATCTTATTCTAGTAATTTAGTAATAACAATAGAGATCTGAACCTCTATCAAAATTGATCTCAAGGCAAATTATCGCTCCTCTACCAAAATTGCTCCAGCCATTAACCATTAGACTTTTATCAAGCAACATGTATACTTGTAGTTCAATTTTGTTATTTTTGGTTCTTATCTCTATCCCCCATTTGACCTTTCTACGCCTATCTTCCAACCTCCCATTTCTGACCAAACCTTTAACAAAAACCCTATTTGATAAATAACCCACTCTACAACTCTTTTTTGAATACCTTTAGAAATCTATAGGCAACCACCAAAGGTTATCACACCCATCAATGGTCACCTCTAACCATTGATAGTCAACCTAACCATTGACAGTCACCCTAACTGCCGATGGTCATTGTGGTAATAAATAATAGTAAGTTATTTCTAAACCCTTAACGTCAACCAAATCTTACTTTCTATGTCCCTACCTATTCATAGACCCCTATTTGATTTTTTTGAACTTGACTTGATCCATTTTAATACTAGTATTGACCAAATTTTTCTATATTTAGTTATTTTTCTCTATCAAGCATTCACTTTCTTCTTGTATTTCATTTCAATACTTTATGTTATTTGATGAAAGTATCTTAATTTTATCTCTTTCAACTTAATTGTTATCAAAGAGTGGATTGATAGCCTCCTAGCAAGCTCAAATAGGAAGTCCACTTAACTATCTTGCTAGCCATTTTATTAGTGATTTTTTATGTACAAGTTATTCCTTCTAAGCCAAAGAGGAGCTCTCCATACTCATCTAGATTACACATTCATAATAACCAGGTTCTTTTACCACACCCTTATTACTATTTCTTATCTTCTTCCAAAATTAATAAATAAGTAGAAATTAAGAGAAACATTTTTGCATGCCCAATGGGACTCTAGCATCATCTAGGTGCCCCTTTCTTCCTTTATTCTATTCTCATACAATGAAATATAAAATTTATTTTAGGATTAAAATAAACCTTGCATACATTGATATCTTGTTTGTTTTAATTCATCTAGTTAACTTAAAAACAAATTAATTAATCATAGTTTCACTCTTGTTATCACACACTTTACCAAACCACATAATCAATAAACACATCAAAACAAACTTGAGACAAGGCCTGACAAAGATTTCATCACCTAGATTCAACCTTACCCTTTCCCAAAATCCCACTTAGAGGTCATTACCAAAGGGAGAACCAACTCAAATCTTTGGTTGAGTATAAACTCAAAAATTTAGTTTATCTTGGCTAAACACCCAACACCCTTATCGCTACTATGTGTGAAGTGAGGGGGTAGGCCCCAATATCAAGACACATAATGATTTTTAATATAGATTTTTTTGAGAGCCTTTAACACATGAGACCACCCTTAGAGTTCCTCTTTAGTACCTAATTTACAAACCAAATTTCCTCTTCACACTTTCTAAGGCATAAGCCAAAAGTGATCTAAAAAGTATCCTAAGTTGTTAAATTCACTTTAGTGTATGTTTTTATTACCTTGAGATATATTTTTTTTTTCTTGATTTATGTTTGATTTGTGATATTTTTGTCATTCCTTTCTATTCCTCACATGGTCTTTATTAGATAATAATTGAGGAAACAAACCAACAAAGAACCTACTTTCCACCATGTTGCCTCTGTTACCTTGTATAATAGAGAGCCTCCCTATAGTCTTCCCTAGAGATCCTAGCTTTGAAAGAATATCAAAACATAACCCTCTTGCCTTAGATAATTACTTTTAATCATGAACCACTCATGCTCCTAACCTCACCTAAAATCAACCCAACCTTACCTATAACCAATCAAACTTCAACTTCAACCAACTAACAAACTATCAACTACCTCATGAACTGGTTACAATGTTAATGGATCAGATAATTAAAATATATTCATCTATTTTTGATACCCATGACCAATCAACCTTCACATATAACTAATAAAATCTCAACTACAACCAACTAACAACCTATAAATAATTATTTGATCATCATCATACTCAACCAACAACCTATGAACATATATCATATCAACCCAACCTTACCTCAATATCCATAATCACACCTTGGGATACCTACCTCAACCATCATATCAATAAACTCAATCCACCTCATCAAACCTATCAAACCAACCCACCTTATCAAATTTACTAACCTTACCCAACTTATCAACCTTACTAAATCTGACTAACAACTACCAACCAAACCTAAATAACTTATCAAACCTATCAAACCTATCAAACCCATCAAAACTATCAAACAAATGAACTTAATCAAACTAACCAATTAGTTTACAAACTTAAGAGCCATTGGTGTACCCTATTCCTATACAATACACCTCACTAGGGGAATCATATGCCTCAATCCTTGATAAAATCTTGGAGGCTTCTATCATTAACCTTCCTCAAATCAAACTTATTAATAATTCTCTTCTAAAGCCAATTTGGTTTATAGAGAATTAATATTGTGCTTATCACCATGTAAATAGACATGAGATAGATAGATATGGCTCTTTTAAGATGCTCATCCAAAACCTTATCAATCACAAGGAGTTTTTAAAGAATATTCTCTGTGTTCCTCCCAAACTAGCCTTGAATATCTTCAAGTAATCAATCATTGAACCCCTTATTTCACTCATTATTGAGGAAACCCATAGCCAAAGCCCTCATCACAATGGGTCCCATCCATTTTATTTGGTCCTTGGTGAACCTATAACTAAGGAAACTATAATCCAACCCTTAACCAAACCACTTGTTAATCAAGTGGAAACTTTATACCTTTCCTTCAAAATCAAAATCAAGGAAACCAACCAATCTCATCAAATTATCTATGTAGCATCAACCTATCAACCTTTTCAACTCATCCATATGGAACCAACCAACATACCTCTTTTACTTACCAATTTGGTGGACTCTACCATCAACCCAACCTTACCCACCATTAACCCAACCTTAATAACCACTAAATTACCTCATTTAACTTTAACCCAACCAAACTTACCATTAACTTAACCTTACCTATAATCATCCACCTAACCTTACCTTACCTACCAAACCAAAAAATCAAAACAACCTCTATACCAAATCAATCAACCACAATCAACACACATTTTAATTCAACCGTAACTGACTTCCCTAAGAACCCAAACCAAGATCAACCCATAAAACCTACCAAACTTACCCTAACCCTCCACAATTAGGTCCAAAAATATTTTCCTAACCTTGGTACAATAGAGGAAATCTTACTTGAACCACCAACTACAACCTGAACTAGCTAACCACTAACAACTAATAACTAACAACTAACAACTTATTTTAAGAGGTGGATGAATTCATCTTCACCCCTCCTAAACCTTATTATTAACCTAACACCTTATCTTTCAATATTTTTCCCACCTTAAAACATCCATAGAAAGATCAAAGTGGGGGAACTTTCCCTATCAACCAACCAACCCTAAACTATTGAAGATTACCTTTTCTCCTCCACCCAACTCATTTGGGAGTCACCTTATCCCATAAACATTGGATATTACCTTATCCACAAAAAAATCACCCAACCAATCTCACAATTTTTTTCAATCCAAATATTTTCCACCCCTAATCAAGTGTCAAAAAGTAAATGGGAGACATCTACTCTTCAAATTGGCATTAACCAACATATAACCAATATGGAGAAAATAAAAATAGGCAAGATTGACTTTAATTGGCTTGGAACCTACATCATAACCCATAAGTATGGATTAGGAGTTTACCATTTGTCCTCTCTCAAAGGAAAACTAAAACCTGAGCCTCTCAATGCTTCGGATATGCATCCTTTCTTTTGTTTAAAAAGGATCAAACTCACCTTATTGTCTAACTTAAGCTCATCCCTTTATTTACAATTTTTTTACCCTCAATTATCCCTATCCCTTTTAGGATAACTAATTAAAACATAGAACCATGTGATTAACTATCATAGTTATAGCCTAATCCTAAATATGGGTACCCTAGCTCTACCCATAACATGGTTCTCATGGATACTTTCTATCTCTAATAAGATAAAATACCATGATCATTGTCTCTCAAAACCATCCCTTTCACCTATCATTAACCCTTTGTTCTAAAAATTTTTCCCTCATAAAGGTAAGCCTCTAAGCCTATATAGACTTATCCATATCTAATCCTAGCATCAAAAAAAATTGGGATACCAAAATATCACTTGGGTCATATATTTATAGCATTACAGACTAATCCCTTGAAGGATAGCTACCCAAGACTAAATTGACTAAAATACAGACTAATTCCTTAAAGGAAAACTATCAAATAAATAAAACCAAACTTACACCACTCCCTCAAAGGATGGATAAGCCAAATGGGCCAAAGCAATCATTTGAAGCTTTCCACATCAATCAGCTTCACAAAAGAAACACCAAAGGACCCTATATCAAAATCAGAATAAAGCTATCCCAATAAATTTGTAATTAGATTTCATATCTAGCATTAAAATACTTCTTTCATCGATCAGTCTACACCTTGCATAAAGACATGGACTTGTCTACTATGGTTTTTAGGTCACCTATAGAAGGGAAACACTAACCCACATAAGGTTACCTTACCTATCACCCATTTACCCTTCACCTACCACCTATCTCCCCTTTATACCCTCTACAAATCAAAAGATTATGATCTTACTTGACACAATGCAATCAAGATACCTTTATATCAACTAAAGCATGCTAATGTGACGTATTAAAAAGTCTTATGTTCCCCAAGCCAATCTAACTTTGATTTTTGTATTGTCCTTACTAATGAAAAAACACCATGATTTTTACTTATTCTTATCATTGGTTCATATAGATGTATGTCTCATGATCCTTATTTCTTTTCCCACATATATTTGGTTATTTTAGTGATATTGGTATCTTGAGGATGGCTTATGACACCCAATCCATAGGTTTATCTTGCATGACTCTCATGACCCTTCTAAGGATATTTTTATTGATTCCCAGTCATCCGTAGGCTTTCAAGACCTCATTATAGCTCAACCAAGACCCTTTTTCCATGCTTATTCCATCCCTTTGTGTCTCATACCCTCAAGACAATAGCTCCTAAGTTGGACTATAGCATTGGACTCTAGGGTGTCCCATTTTTAATGCTATTGTCCAAACACATTTTGAGCCTAGGTGACCATTTTCCCCTAATTCTTCTTATTCATTGTGTCAGCATTGTATGATTGCATTTAACCCATGACCAATATATCTCTATAAAATCCCATTCAAATTTCATTTGGAAGGGTTGGAAATTATTTTCAAGATCAAGCAAGAATATAAACAAGACCACTAAGTCAATTTTCCCTATTCTTTGCATACAACCACAAGCTCATTCAAACCTCACACTAATTCTTAGACACCTCAAGCACACCTATTTTAGCATTGTTTTCATCTTTATTACACTATTGTACAAAGTACATCAAGTAGGAAAATTACATATGGTTTAATCCATCTTCAAAGTATTGGTATGTAACTAGTATGACCACACAAGGGATGTGGATACATGTTCAATGCATCTCTCACACACTAACCCCCTATTTCTCTAAGTTTTCATTCAAATTCAAGCATAAGGAAGACCTAGGGTTGGATATTAAATTATATCTATAAGGAGTTTCATCAACAGTCAAGACTTAAAATTTCATAGGTATATTAATACAGGGATAGTGGACAAAACCTATAAAACTCAGATCTTTATGACTAGTTTGGATAATAGCGGTAGGACCTAGACTATAATTTTAGACCCTAAAGTGTCCCATTTTTGACACTCCTATCCTTTCACTAAAAAAAATCTAGATCCTAATTTTTGATAGTGTCCCAGTATTGTACAACAAGTATGAGCTTTTATCTTAGGTGTCTTAGTCTAGTTTAAGATAAGTTATATTTCTCTTCATTTATTACTATTTTTAGAAATGTTCAAATTACAATTAGATTATATAAATCAATATCCTAATTATTGAAATATTATTTAATTATTTAATAAATTCATACCTATAACTAAATTATGAATAAGACTCTAATATTCTCAAAATAGTTAAATCATTTGGTGAACTTGACTTAATTTGTTTGTGCATAAAAATTATAGAAACCACAGGGTAAATTCCTTGCTTATTTTTCTAATATTTTTATTATTTTTCACCTACATATTTAAATTATAAATTAGCTTCAAATTTTAAAACTCCATAGTAATTTTAAAAAATTATTTTTCTACAAAACCCTAGTTGCATACACTAGGTCCTTTCAAATCAATAATTTTATAATTTTTTACCTGCATATTTAAAAAAAAATTAGCATAAAATTTTAAAATTTCATAGTAATTTTAAAAAAAAGTTTTTCTAAAAAACCATAGCTGCATATACTAGGTCCCATTGATTTTGAGGTATCACCTTACATGTTTGTGATCTTTATATCCTTTTTATGAATATTTCAATTTTTTGTTTAGATTACATTTGTTTAATTTTTTCTTCCATTATTAAATTTGTTTTCCTTATGCCACCTAAGCTCTTTACATCTCTTCCTTTGAGACAAAGTGCAAGAATTATTGGCAACCCTCTTGAAATCACCTAGATTCCTTCAACTGGACCATATACCATGGATAAATAACCAACTTAGGTTCTTATTATAGATCCTACACATCCAAATTAAACCAATTTTCATGAGGATAACTTTGACAATGAGCAATATGAGAATAACAATGATGATACAAACACTGATGTGCATGACCCACCATATCAGACTCTTAATACACTTCCAATTATTATTTATAGTTAAATTGTCCTCAACAAATTTTTTATCCTACAAATTTTTCAAGAAAGACTCAGGGAATAACCTCGAGATCATACACTTACCTTAAAATCTATCATGGAAATCAAAAAGGCTAAACAAGTTGAGTTTCCATTCCTTTAAATCATCCAATTGCAAATGGCACTATGGGGGAAACTATGTCTCAACAACCCCTATAGAAACATAACCTTCCTATGAGGCACCACTAGTTATGGCTAATACATCTTTGTCTCCCAATGTGTTAGACCTTGTGCAAGAGATAAAATCTCTTCAATCTAAGGTGCCGCATCTTGAGCAAGGTGATTCTAGAACTACACAATATTTGGATTCTTTTTCTCTACTACATATACCATTGGCATGTCATATTGCTTCTACACCCTTGTCACTAGTTTTTTTCAACTCAAGCTCACTCTACATGCTGGCAAGGGTGATCTAGAGACAGATTTAAGAGATTTTCACATAATATTCTTAGACTATGTACCAAATGACTAGCTACTAATCAGGTTATTTCTATGGAGTATAAAGGATTATGCTTTACAATGGTTCTATAGTCTACCAAATCTATCATTCACTGCATTCAATCTTTTGGCTAACATGTTATTAGCTTATTTCAACATTAACATTGGTGATAAGGTTTCCTATGCCTAGGTTGAATAATAGAAACAAAGGTCAAATGAGCATCTCATAGATTATGTTCTTTGATATAAGATTATCTTGGCTAAGATGACTATACCTGTGGTCAATTAAGAGTTACAAGATCTCTTAAAATATATTCTTTTACCAACCTTGCATGGATCAATAAGGTTCAAAATTTTCTTTTCCTTCACTGAGTTATGTCATAAATTAAAGGAAAGAGAAGTCAAACTAATCTCAATGGGCAAACCTAAGTACACAAGCATACCAAAAACAACAAACAAGAGTAACAAAAAAGTCCCATACAAAGTAAATTTAAATGATAAAAAGAGTTAGAATCAACCTACAATCAATGTGGCTTTAGAGCCCCCTTAGTGAGTGGTTTTATTAGTACCTCTTCAATGAACTTTATCCAATCTACTAGTATCTCCAGCCATAGTTTTATAGAAGTTATTAGAATGTAATATCATATCTCTCCCTCTTATTTAGGAGGTTGATCCAACAAAACCTCTTCCATGGGGATATGATCAAAATGCATTTTTCAATTTTTACAGGTCACCAGGCCACACAACAAATAGATGCATTAGTTTGAAACATAAGATATAGGATTTGATAGATGGTAATGTTATTGATCTAGGCACTTCAGTTGAGCCTCCTCAAGAAAAGTAAACATAAGATAAATCATTGAAAATCTTCTCAGATCCTTCCCAGAACATTCTAAATAAGAGACAGGGGATACATTAGGTTTTCACCATGTATATCATGCACATCCTCCACTAGCTACATACAAGGCACCTTTAATTGAGGTACATCCTTTGAGTAACATGATTGGTGTGTATAATTTTAGAGTTATACATAGACCTTAGATATACTTCTTAGATAAAGAGATCATTGAGGATGATTCTAATTATCATGCACTCTTTATTATAGCTTACATTCATCATCATCTTATTCATAGTTTTCTCATAGATAATGGATCCAACATGAACATGTGCACTATGAAATTATTATAGTATTTAGGGTATTTAGAGTAGGATATTACCCTAAAAAACAAAGTTATCAATGGATTTAGTGGGCACATAAAGAGTTCATTGGGTGAAATCATACTTCCTCTACAGGGTAGTCCAACACATGTGGCCACACCATTTACTATTGTTCCTAGTGTAGGAGTTTTTGATATGTTACTTGGATGACCATGGATTCAAAAACTTTGAAAATTACCTTCTAAAATTCACAAATGTGTGAAATTAATTCATGTTAATCAAGTTGTTATAGTTGGTGGAGTTCCATATGAGTTACCACTTCCCACTTCAGAGCCATCTACTATTTTACAGTCACTAGTTTCAATTCTGCCACCAGTTTCAATTTCTCCACTAGTTATAGTTCTTATAGTTTAGACTCAAACACAATTGAGGCCTCCATCACCATCATAGAGAGATCATACACTTCCATATAGGTCTCTTTTATAGAAACCATAGTTTCATAATTCTAGAAAGCTTCTAGCTATAATGTTTACACCTAGGGAAGTATCATTGAGGTCTCATGCCTCTACACATAGAGCACATGTTTAGAGAGATTATCCTACTATTATATGGGTCCATAAGATCCATATAGTTTGATCCAATTCTTAGAGTTATAGGGGGATCCCATATTTGGTTTCCATTTGAGAGATTTTAGAGCACTTACAACATACACAGCTTTTAGAGTCATAGTCTCAGTCATTCCATCATGTTTCATGATCACGCATGATCCCTCTCCTTGATATAGGACACCATGATAGGGAGTTTCCCATGAGACTCAATAGTTTGTATCATCTCTCTATAGCCTTACTTATACGTAGTTTCTTTTTGTTATCTTATACATAGCTTCTCAGTATTAGTTGTACATAGTCTCCTTTAAGCTTGATTGTATATAACTTATACCAAAAATAACAAAAACACTCAAATATATAAAAAATACAAAAACATTCAAATACCATTTCAAAATACAAAAACATTCAAAAATTTAAAAAAAAATCAATTGTATACATTATCCATGATTTACATTTCTACTACCATGCTAGACTTACATTTTCTATTCTATATTATTATTTGTCACTTTATCTACATTAACATGCTTCAATTGATATTATTTGAGTGTGTGAAGTGACACCAAATCTTTGATTGATTCAATCTACCCATTGAGGGGGAATCCTACTTCAACATTTGAGACATACATCAATATATCTATCCACCAGGGGCATCTTCTACATGACTACACCATTTAGGTTATGTCATTCCTACACCCCATACTCTAGTTATCATATTGATGTACATTACTTAATATCTTACATAGATTAATGTATTGACATTCACTATTATATAACACTTGTGTATTTCTTAGTGTATACCTAATCTTGTACTACATGTCTTTCATATTTTTACTTCTTTCTTTGATTAGTTATATGTGATTGTATTTATAGTATTTACATGTTTTCTTTTTTTACTTTGTGTAGTTAGATGTGATTGCATTTATCTATTCCTATTTTTTCTCCTATATGTGCCTTAGGACATTTACGAATGTCATTTTCTTATATTCTTCTATGTACCTTAGGACATTTTCCATTGTCCTTTATTTTTACTCTTCTATGTGATTCTGGTTTTCATGTCAACCTTGCTTGTTTTCACTTGTATGTGTATGTGGAATTTGAATATGACTTGTATGCCTACTTTCCAATTTGAGTGACATGTGCCTATGTCCCTTGTTTGCTTGGCCCCTTAGAAACTCTTATATAATTCTTATTTTTTGCCTTGTGTGCTTGTTGCTTGATTACTTTTCAATTTCTTGCAATTCCATGATCCACATCATGCATTATCTTGCTTCTTGGATGCCATAATGGACATCATGCTCCATCCCTACATAAAAATTAATAACTAACAACTAACATTTCTAGTTTTAATTTAGTATATTGCACATGCTATTACATTGTTATATCTATCTAGGCATACCCCTATTTGATCTAACAATCTTGAATGTAAATCATGCTATATCTTGAGATATCTTGTAAATTATCATTACTATATCATTTCTTTTCAAAATATAACACACTTGTACGGATATTTAATTTGAGGGTAGTCAATGTAGGGCCTTCGTTCTTACCCTCAAAAGAGGGGGAAATAAATAGGAGTTTTATCATAGAGATCAGAGCTCCTACCAATCAAAAAATCAATTTTTAGAACACTTAGAATAGTAATTAGAGGTCAAACTAGGCAGAACAGACTAGATGATTCAAAAATAATCTTCAATTTTAGCAAAGGACAACAATGCCATACATGGACAACATTGTCAAACACTAAGGTGTCCTATTTTTGGTTCTCTTATTCAAACAACAAAAAACTCAGATTTTCCAAAAATAGGTAGAAAGGTAAGCTCAACTGTAGTTTTGCACATACAGACTAGTTTAGATTCAGTAGTTTTAGTATAGTTTTTTCTCAAAGAATCTAGATATAGGGGGCATCATGCATGGAATGATGGATCTCACTTCTAATTTTAGATTTGGTAGTTGGTATAACTTTTAGATTAGAATCCATGTTACAAACACTAGTGATTGGGGGCAATGTGCATGGCACATTAGTCTTATTTTCTTATTGAGTTTAGCATATTACCCAAACATTATTAGTAATTACATGCCTTACTCCATTTAAAGGTGGTTGGAATAATTTTGGAATGGATTTCATACAAGCCTAACCTCCACATTATTGAGTGGCTTCCATATAAGCCTATTGCCCATTTTTGGAGTGGATTTCATACAAGCTTGATCTTCACCATTTTTCTTGAGTTGGCCAAGAGTGGCCTAGTTTATAGCATACATTCATCTATCCATGTCACATTGTTATATTACAGTACATTCATGGACTTCAAGATCCATCTCATACAACACACATTTCATACTTTGTATTGGTCTGTGTACCTAATGAGGTGTATTCATTCTTTTTTCTTCCTCTTTCTCTTACCCCACTTTATAAATTATTATTTTAGATATAAAATATCTAGTAAGAACTAATTTACTCTTTATTTTCTCTTAAATATTTACACTTCACATCATGCTCTCTCTATGCACACCTAGCATCACACAACTTCATGAGCTTTACCCTTGCATGTAAGTTTAGGTATGCTTTCTATTTTTCCATTATCCTAGTATTCTACTTTGTTGCATCACTAGAATAAAGAGAGGGCAAATGTAGTCATATAAAATGTGAAAATTGGTAGCTTGAGTGTGGCTTATGACACCCAATCCATAGGTTCATCTTTCATGACTCTCATGACCCTTTTAAGTATCTTTTCATTGATTCCTAGTCATCTGTAGGCTTTTGAAGCCTCATTCTAGCTCAGTGAGGACCCTTTTTCCATGCTTATTCCATCCCCTTGGGTCTCATACCCTTAGGACAATAGTACCTAATTTATACTATAGATTTGGACCCTAGGGTGTCCCCTTTCCAACACTCTTATCCAATCACATTTTGATCCCAAGTGACCATTTTTCCTTGATTCCTTTTCATTGTGTTGGCCTTGCATGATTTCATTTAACCTATGAGAAATATATCTCTATAAAATCATATTAAAAGTTCATTTGAAAGGGTTAGAAATTATTTTCAAAAGCAAGCAAGAATATAATAAAGACCACTAAGGCAATTTTCCCTATTCTCTACATATAGCCATTCAATACAACCACAAGCTCATTTAAACCCTCACACTAGTCCCTAGCCACCTTATCACACCAAATTTAGCATTTTTTTCATCTTAAATACACTATTTCACCAAGCACATCAAGTGGGAGAACTACATATGGCTTTATCCATCTTTAAAGTATTGGTATGTAGGCAACATACCCACATAAGGGGTATGGATACACATTCAATGCATCTTACACACACTAACCCTGCCCCACTCTTTCTCCAAGTTTTCATTCAAGTTCAAGCGTAAGACCTAGGGTTGGAGATTAAATCAGATCTACAAGGAGCTTCATCAATAGTCAAAACTTGAAATTTCACAGGTGGAATAATACAAGGATAGTGGATAAAACCTAGAAATCTTATATCTCCATGACTAGTTTGGATAATACTAGTAGGGCCTGGACTATAGAACTAGACCCCAAAGTGTCATATTTTTGGTTCTCTTGTACTTTCACCAAATAAAATCTAGATCTTTATTTGTGATAGTGTCCTAGTCCTTCATAACCATTATCATCTTTTATCTTAGTCATCTCAATCTAGTTTAAGCTAAGTTATATTTCTCTTCATTTTTTACTATTTTTAGAAAGGTTCAAGTTATAATTAGATTATATAAATTAGTAGCTTAATTATTGTAATATTATTTATTGATTTAGTTAATTCAAACCCTTCACTAACTTAGGAATAAGACTCCAATATTCCTAAAATAATTACATCACTTAACTTACTTACTTTATGTGCCAATATCATATCACAAACCACATCAATCATAATCAAACCATCCATAATCATAAACATCATATCCATGAAAAAAACATAACATCATCCATAATCATCACATGCCTAAGCTACTGAGTCAACATCTTATAAGCATAAAGCATAAAACATCAAAACATATAAACCATGAATCATGAGCCATAAACATCTACACATTATCATGAATATCATAAACATCATCATATACATCATGTCATCAAAATAAAAAATACATGTAATAATGTCTACATCATCTCTCTCAAAGCATGTACATCTCACTACATCAACATGTAGGCTAATATCAAAATTATGTATAAATACATCCTATCATATCATATATCATGCCCTTAGGGAACCATTACCATTTTCCCCTCCTACACCACCACTACCATTAGCCCCTCTTACACTATCACTACCATCTAGTGTCAGTCTTCTTAGGATGCCTACCTATCCACTCATTGATCCAACCCACTAACCTAGAGTCACCATAGCTACCCCACCTGCTAAACTGGCTCTGTACTCACCCCATCAAGGTTGCTTAAGATACTATGCTAGTACTATGGCCTCATAATAACTCAAATCCTCTATTATGGCCAAGTACCATGTTATAGGGATGGTACCTAGGCCTCTTATTAGTGTTATCACTACTCATATGCTCTATTTTAAAGTATCCCTCTCCTAGGTCACCAAACCTAGGGAGGTCCTGACATGATATCTCTCACCTATCATGGTGGTAATCTAACCTTATAAAGTCAAAATTTGACCCTAAAATGTGTCCACCTATCCTTATAACCCTATAATCTATGCCTATGTAATAATAAGTGCTACTCCTACCTATCATTAGGGCCAACACCCTATACCTATACTTATGGACCTCGACTAGTAGGATTCACATCCATGACCTGTCATCCCCCATCATACCACCCAAAATTGGTTACTGCATAAAGGACTTGGTATCATGTTGTATAGCTACCAAGAAATTTAGCATTATCAACCCCTACTCTAGAATGTATCTCCTCATGATCTAGGACCACCTCCTCTAGTCATGGCTCAAGAAACAAAAACTCATCATCTTCCCTCTTATACCTTGGGATAGACTTGGAATCCTTTACACTAGGATGAACTACCTCCAAACTCTATCAAAAGGGATGAGTTCATTCTCACCCTCTCTCCTCCCATAAATCCATCTCTAACTCTACAATGATAATGTATGATAACTATAGAGTGCCCACCTCATAAAGCTAACATATGCCCTCTAGACCACATCACCCATAACCAAGCCCTCTAATGTATCTCTAAACCATATAATATCTCTACACCCTCCTCTAGCTCCTGTTAGTATATAGTCTCCCCTCCATCACATAAAACACACTCTAAAATCCATCTAGGTGTATTCCTCCCATAGTATCCCTAATGGTCTTAAAACCCTAATATTATTGTATGCCCAATAATGGAGAACAAACCCCACATTTATCCCATACCTCTTGTGAGCTTGAAATTCCTAGAGATCCCTATAGATCTAGACTAGTAAAATTAATGCCCATTTAAACACTATCCTACCAAGTAACATCTTTTTCAACACTCCTAGTATCAAATAAGGAAATTGACCACTACTCAAACTAGGCAATGTAAGAAAATACACTACCATCATCATCATAGTCATTAAATGCCTCTCATCTAGAGCCTTATGATATAATGTCCCATAACCAAAACTACCTACATGCCACCTGACAAGGGCTTGTTCCTCACCATATAGGAGATCCATCTTCTCTTCCCTCTCCTCACTCTTAATATGGTATATTACCTCCCCTCAAATGGGTAGTTATGTGATCCTATGAACATCATCCAGTAGGATGGTCATCTCTCCCATCGATAAGAGGAAGGTGTTCATGGTTGGATCTCATTTCTCAATGAGGGCCATGATCTAAATTACATCTCATGAAAATCACTAATAATATCTCATAGCCCTAAGGATGATCTCCCTAATGTGTTTCCAATCATCCTCAATCATCCCTCCACGGTCCTCTATAAAGATCCTAGGAACTTGATCCCTCATCTGGATTTGATCTCATGCTTGAAAAAAAATTTAGTTAGCATACACACTTAGTTGTCCATTTCCATTTAATTCAAATCCACCTATTTATCAACCTAAACCCACCTAAAATAAACATATTCCAATACTAACCCACAACTATTACCTCTACAACATTACCTTTAACACTTGACAACAACCCTCACCCACAAACATTTTAACACCTACCCTAACCTATCAAACTAACATCTAAATATTTTATCAAAAACATCTATCCTAACCCAAAAAATTCTAACACCTACCATAAATCTCTCAAACCAACATCTAACTCTAAGCAACAACATTTAACACAACACTCTTACTTGACAATTTCCCTATCCTAAACTTACACTTGGAATTTTAACTAGCCAAAACACTTTAAAACATTTTTCTATATCTTGCCTATTCAAACACACCTTCCCCAAACACTCAATTGCTGACAATCATTATGACCATCGATGGTCATGTCTGACCATTGATGGTTAGGTCTAATCACCGATGGTCACTATGTGTGACTTTTAGTGGTAAAACACTAACCCTACCCACCTAAAAACTCTCAAAATAAACAAAATTCAAATGCTAAATTACCTCATCCTATCCTATTACCTACCCCCAACCCAAATTATCTTTCAATTTCAATCAACTATTTTTTCTAATCATAATCAAAAGCTAAAACTAGGTCATAACCCCCAAAACCCTATTGAAACTAATCACAAAACCCATATTGAAATTCATAACAACAAAATCAACTAATCTATCAATTTAAAAACACTCCCTACCTCATTTATCGACCACTATCAAGGATAGATCCCACATCTAGCTACTTAATCTCATATTCATCTACCCTACATCTTAGTCCTAGATAATTCAACTCAAACACATACCTCTACCCAATTAATAATCACCACATCAGCAATTGCTTAGTCAAACCTCTCATAGAAAAAATCCAAATCACCAAATCATAAAATGCACTAAAATCTTGGAGTCAACAAGTTAAAAGTGATAATGACTTTTGTTTTTCACTTTTTATCCTCAATTTTAGGGTTCCCCCTGACCATTGATGATTAGGGTAACCATTGATGGTTGACCTTAGATCCCCTGACCATCACCAGTTAGGGTATCACATTTAAACATTTAAAAAAGGTACCCAAACTTAAGCTAAAATTTTTTGGGAAATAACCTTCTTTACCAAAACCAAAAATACATTTCAAAGAACACCCTATCTAACCAACCAACCACCCAACCACATCCACCTTAATGTTGTACATTTTTTTCTTGAACTATTGCATATTCTATGACAACCTTGCCTAGTCTTTTTAACCACATCAACCAACCTTCCCATGTTGAACATTTGAATTTACACCACCTCATGAAAATCCAAACTATTTGTTTTTTCAAGGGATCACTTCCTACCTCAAATACCTATGAAAACATTGAATTTGTCTGGGAGACTTTGATAGGAATAACCCAATCAACTATACCTAATGATGTGGCCCAGTTACCCCATCACCAACACTTCTAGAACTAACCTTATTTTTACAAACATTGGCAACCTTAGTCTATGTATGATCTTGGTTATCACACTTGGTTGCATTTTATGTGCATGTTTACATTTCAAATGCCCAACCACCCTATTATAACCAACCTTGTGACTCACCATACATTGCTTATCAAACCCTGACTCAATTTTGGTTTCACTTCATCGACTCTCAATTTGAGGGGGAACACCTCATCCCATACTTGGTGTAACCAGACCTTCAACTAAGTAATCCATTTGTGTTTTTTAGCTTATTGATTCAAAGTTACATAAAAAAAGGGGAACAATGTAGACACTATAAAACTACACATGATAGTTCTAGATGTCAAAATGCCTTAGGGACCACTTATCCCTTATTGACCCACTAAAAAACCCATTAGACCTTGGGTATAGTTAGTTACTTAGTTAAATAAACTCACTAACTTACTAACTAACCATTATCCAACCCCTTTTAACTCACCTTGAATAATTTTCCTCTAAACCCTCGACCATATATGGTTAGCTTAACCATTGATGGTTAGGTTGATCATCAACGGTCAGATCTTTATTCTTAAATAAATATTAGTTGTGTAAGATAATATGGCATAATTAAATATATCTACCTTACCCATTTCTAACAAACTCCCAAACATCAAAATTAGTAAGCTAACTTACTAGGGAACCTTCTATCCTCCATCACTATTTGCTTATAAAAGGAGGGGAGTAGGAGGTGAAATAGATTCATCATAGATCATTAAAAGAATTATTGCACATAGTTATTTAATATTTTTATCTAGTCTTCTTCAAGTAATTCAGTAATAATAACAAAGATCTGAACCTCTACCAAAATTGCTTCAACCATCAGCCATTTAGTAAGCAATAGGTATACTTGTTCTTTAGTTTTATTATTTTCAATTTCTAACCTCTATCCCCCACTATACCTTTCTACACCTATCTTCCAACCTCCCATTTTTTACTAGACCCTTGACCAAACCCCTATCTAATCAATAACCTAGTCTGTAACTCTTTTTTGAATACTTTTAGAAATCCATAAGCAATTGGTGACAGTTAGCACAATCACTGACGGTCACCTCCAACCGTTGATGGTCACCTTGACCACTGATGGTCACTATGGTAATAAATAATATCAAGTTACTTTCACCCCTTAACCCCAACCAAATCTAACTTTCTATGTCCCTACCTATTCATAGACCGTGCCTAATCTTTTGAAACTAACTTGATCCATTTTAGCACTAATATTGACCCACTTTTGCTATATTTAGTTATTTTTCTCTATCAAGCATTCATTTTCTTATTTATTTCATTTTATTACTTTCTATTATCTAATGAAAATATCTTACTTTTATCTCTTTCAACTTAATTGGTATCAAAGAGTGGATTGACAACCTCTTAACAATCTCATGCTTCTTGGATCTAGCTCATGCTAGGAATTCCACCTAACTATCTTTCTAATAACCTATTTTATTAGTGATTTCTTATCTATAAGTTATTCTTTCCAAGCTAAAGAGGATATATGTGTATAACAACCATGTTCTTCTACCACACCCTTATTACTATTTCTTATCTTCTTCCAAAAATAAGAAATGAGTAGAAATTAAGAGAAATAATGGTAATAATTTTATAAATTATGTTGTTGAGATTCATTGTTTATTTGGTAATGGAAATTGAATTTTTTTTCTCAAAACTCTCAAATCTATACATGTGTTAATAGCTCCAATCCTTTGGCTCAAGAATCAAAGCCATTTCTAAGCCAAAAGGCTTGGTTTTTTAATTCTAAATAAACATATCACACATGTGTTATGTTAACATTACACCAAAAAAACCAAAGATCTATTTTTACATGTGTATTTCCATGTTTATATCTATTCACATTCATACTTTTAGGTTTTTATTTTAAATTAGAGTGTATCAATATATACACTAGCAAAAAATGACATAGTTGAAATAATGATGCAATTTTGGTGCATTTTCACCCATGAACATAATTTTCACTATATGTATTATGATTTATGGTTCAATTTGGCCTAGTTTCATTAAAATGAATGAAAGAGTTGATTATTTGAATGGTGGAGGCATTTATAGGGCCAATTTAGACCCTTAATCAATTAGGGGCAAAGATTCAATTGTTTGAATGAAAGATTTAATTATTTCAATGTGATTTGGACCTTAGTCTTCTCTAATTTCATCAGATTATGAAGCAAATAAATATTTAGTTCAATGATAAATGAAAATTTGACATGTATAGGATGTTGTTTTAGGTTATATAAACTCCAATGCCATCATGTAATGAATGACTTAGTTGATTAGTTCAATTATGGAGATAATTAGGGTCAATACAAGCCCCTTGAACCTAACTATAACTATACAATGTGATTTGAGGCTAAATTGGCTTTGATTACATCATATATTGAGGTAATTAGTGAAATGGTAGAATCAATGACATGATTCTATAAAAATTGAGCCATATTCAAATGTAGTTTGAATTATATATGATGTGATTTTGAGTGAAATCAGCTCTAATGTCATCATATAATGAACTAAATAGTTTATTCATTCAATCATATAAATAATAAAGACCAATTTGAGCCCCTTCAACCTAATTACAAGATCATGACATGATTTAGGGATAAATTAGCTTTTATTCAATCATGAATTGATCCAATTAGTCAATTGGTGTAATTAGAAACATGGCTTGGGCCAAATTGAGCCTTTTAAACCTAAATTTTAGGTTACTATTTAGGGTGTAGTGTTTGGGGAACTATAATTAGTTGATATAGGTTAGATGAAATTGAACCCTATGAGCCTAATTTTGATTATATATAATGTAATTTATGGGTCAATCAACCCCAATATCATAACAAAATAAATCAAATAGGTCATAAATTAAATAATGAAGTACATTAGGGCTAATTTGATATTAAGGTCAATATAAATACAAGAGGAGACTTGATTTTGGGTTAAACTAGTCATGAATTAGTCTAATTAGTCAATTGGTGTAATTACATATGTGATTTGGGACAAATTGAGCCCTATAAAACTAAATTATAGCTCAATCCATTATATAGGATACATTATATGGCTCAATCACCCCTTTAATTATATCAAAAATTCAAATATCGAGCTAATTTAGGTTGATATGACCGTATTGAACCTAAATTTGAGTATATAGGATGTGATTTGGGACAGGAAATTAGCTAATATTTCCTTGTGAATATCAAGCCAATTAGTTTATTATTACATTCAATTATGCAAGTTAGATGAAATTTAACCCTCTGAACCTTATTTTGACTATATAAGATATAATCTGGGGGTAAATTGACCCCATTGTCATAACATCCTAAACCAAATATAGTCCACATATTCAATCACAAATTAAATCAGGGCCAATTTGAGTTCCTTCAACCTAACTAAAAAATCAAGAGTGAGTTGGGACTAAATTAGCTCTGATTATGTCAGGAGTTAATCTAATTATTTAATTGGTGTAATTAGAAATGTTATTTGGGACATATTTATCCCCATGAACCTAAATTATGGCTTATGGTTTATAGTTTAGGATTTAGGGTTACAGTTAGTTGATGTAATTAAACCTCATGAAACTAATCTTGACTATATGTATGATGTAATTTAGGGTTCAATCAACCCTGAGATCATAATAAAATAAATCAAATAGTCCACTAATTCAATCATAAATAAAATTGGGTCAAATTTAATCCCATTCAACCTAGCTATATAAGAGTAGGACATGATTTGGGGCTAATTAGTCATCAATTGATCCAATTAGTTCATTAGTGTAATTAGAGACATGATTTGGGGCTAAATTAGTCATGAATTGATCCAATTAGTTAATTAATATAATTATATACATGATTTAGGCCAAATAGAGCATGTAAACCTAAATTTGGGCTCAATCTATTCAATAGGATGCACAATATGGTTAAATTGACCCTAGAATTGTATTATGTAAATGTAAATATAGGGTTAATTATATAGGGATGCATGACATAATAATATTACATAGTTTGGATTTCATCACATATCATAATAATATGATATATGGGTATATATACATAGTAGATGTAATACATATAGATTATTATTACTATAGACAAAAATGTTTTCTCCAATATTTATTTTTAGGGTATTTCAAGATTTTTTTACCCCACTTACATTCTATACACATTATTTACTTTGAAATAAAAATACAAAAGGAATCAAATTGTTCTTTGGGACCCCACCATAAAATTAATCAAATTATTATTTGTTTAGTCATGGGTGATGATTCTTGTTTAAAGTAGAGGAAATAGTTAAAGTAAAAAACACCAGAGCAATTACAAGAGTTTTAATAAAAATAAAATTTTTGAGTTCAAACATTTAACTCAATAAAATTTATAGACATTATCCCTAATGAACCAAATGTCATAGATAATGATGAAATTCATAACGACAAATTGAATAAAGATGAGTAATGTTTACCTAACAATCTAAATTATGTTGCAAGTCTACAATAAAATTATAAAGTTTTTGATTTTATTGATGATGAATTTATTCATGATGATTTACCCCCTAAAAATGAATTTAATTTCATGGAAACACATAATGATGAAATAAACAATGAATAAAATGAAATCAAAACACTAAACAATGAAAGTAACAATAAAGAAACTAGTAGTGAATAAAATGATTTTGAAACACCCAATCAATAAATTTCACCATTAACAACACCTCCAAGGATAGTGCATATAAAATTCAAGTTATTAATTTAATTTGATGAATTTTTTTTGAAACTAATGCATAATAAAATGTCTAACCACCATTCATGAAGACTAGCTAAACAAAATTGGGATAATTTCTTTGATAAATTAGATTTTGATAGTCAAAATGTCAAATGTTTATTTTTTTGATGAAATTTATTAAGATGAACCCTACACTATACACCCTAGGAACAATAACATATAATATGGATGATGAAAACAACAAAAATGTTGAAAATATACATGATTCATATCATATAGGCCTAAAATCACGTAACAAGATTGTAATATTGTTTGGAATATAATTATAACTTGTGTAATAAGCCATCAAAGAGGGAAAAAATGATTTATTATAAAAAATATCCAAGCATTGGAAATAAAAATAAAAACATTAATGAATGTGATTAAAAGATACTAAAGACCTAATGATGTTAATACCACTTATCTCTAGGAATTCTATAGTAGACTTCTATGAAAGGATAAGGCTATAGTTGATGCTTTCAAATATTTACTTGCACAATTTTGACAAGATAATACAATAGTTTCACCCAATACAAGAGATGTAGTGAAAAGAAGAGCTAGTTTTCATAACCATGGACTACATCTAAGACATTTCTTGGATATGACCCAAATACAATTCTACTCTAAGTTGTTGGAAAAATATCTAAAAAAATTTAGTAGTCAAAGATATTTTGAGATGGATAAACTATTTTATGTAAAAATAAATCTCACACACACCACTTTTTGTAGGCAACATGTTTAGTTTTCAATGCACTATGATGTTTTTCACCATATACATTGTACTATTCATATTTAAAACATTTTTTAGCAATGTGGCATAGAGATTCTACCAAAATTAGACATGGAATTTATTCCAACCATTTTTTTGAAAGATCAAATATAGTTATTTTATAACAAAACATGTTTGGATAGAAATTGTAGAATTTGTGGTGGATTACTAAAACTAAACAATTATATCAATGAGCATAGTACAAGTGAAATTGGATAGGAATTAGTTCATTTAAGAAAATAAAAATCTATGACTTATCAAGTAAAAGATGGTAAAAAAAATCTAAAAGGTGTGAGCTTGTTATAAAATAGATACATGTTTCACAATTTATAGTCAAATTCAAGGATTAAATTTTTTATGAGTATTAAAGGCACACATAAAGGGATACATGGTGAGATGATCATTGAAAGCTAATAAAGGACACATTACCAATTGGTTCTATTGTTTTATTATTCAAATTTGATGAGAATTACACATTCAAATCTTAAATGGAAGTTTAGTCATAGTATTAAAACTTGTGCACCAAATTTTAGATTTGAGCAATATTATTAAACTTAGTAATAAAAACCTAAAACCTAATGACACCAATATGAATGGATAAAAGAGGAAAATCAAAACACATAGAACATTCTCACCATCCTTTTTACCTCCTTATGCCTCCATTCTAGGATTTACACTTGGATAATTTGTTGTCAAAATTTTGGATTATTGGATTACTTATAAGACCTTGACAATGGCTTTCAATGGTTGTATGAAGAGGATAATAGCTTGGATGAGTGCGAGAGTGATGTTATGGATGCAATATTAGTATCAAGATTATGGATTTATGGATTTATTGTTTGATTTTATTTATTTTGGCCATGGCCCAAGCATGGCCTTTTATAAAATAATAGAGAGAATTTTAGGGAAATTTAAAACTATTTATAAGTCTCTAGTTTAGGGACTTCTATAGTATTAAAGGAGATTATCTAGTTATAGAGTCTTATAAATTAGTTTAGGGGATAATGTGGATTAGATGGGAGTTAATGAGGTTAAATATTCATAGGGATGTAGGCATGGCTAAGGTGGTAGGGTAGCTAGGGTGGTAGTTGGATAGATATTAATTTTAAATTTGCTAGTTGTTTAGGGAATTGGCTAGTTGGTTTAGGGAATAGATTAGTAGGTAATAAGATATATTATGGGTTTAATGGGGAGATTAATTGGTTTTATAATATGGTAAAGGATTATGGGATATAGGAATGGGATGGGTATTTTTAGGTTATTAACTAGTTTAGTTAAGAAATATAGGAATTAGATTAAATTAACAGAAATTAGTATAATTAGTGGGGAAAGAATAATTTAGTGCATACATTTTACTCATATTTAAAAGGACATTACAAGTGAAAATATTAATGGTATTTAAAATAAAAACAATGGTGTTAGATAGTGTCATATGTTATTAGGGTATGTTTCCCCCTTGAGGGAGCATATAGGGAGAAATCAACTTAGACGATCACTCGAATGGAATTATGGGGGTGGGAGAAGACAAGAATATATGTGGGGTTTGGATTCCCTAATTGACCAAATAGATGCCCCAAGAGTGATGATTTAGTATCTCAAGTGATGTGATAGGTTATAGATAGACAATGAATGTCTAGAAGATATCTTGATTGATAGGATGATTATTTAAAATAGGATGGGTTCAAGGTGATAATAAGTCCTATAGTAAGGAAACACATTAGGGTAAGCTCAAAATGGATAATATTGGTTATGATTTTTGATTGGGGATAAAGAGATACTAATAATAAGATACAAGGCTTAAAAATGACTTATGGTTGTCAAGTGACCAATTTGATGATGGGATGGTGATAAGGGATAAATGGTGGCTGAGCTATCCCTAGGCACAAAAAGTGGAACCATCCACTACCTACATAGTCCTAAAATACCTTAGGTTGATGTAGTTATTTATGTGGGATATAGTGGTTGATAAGGGGTTATACATTCCATTCCATAGATAATGTTATAAGATGATTAAGATTGACTGGTTGGGGACAATTGGTTGATTGGATGATATGCAAGATAGTTTATGTTAGTAAGGAGGCTAGGGATATAGGGGGGATGTGTCATATAGGACAAAGGAGTTTAAATTAGGTCTTTTATCCCATTGAATTATTATTATTTATGTTTTGAGGTGAAGCCATGGGCTAGATACCTTGAGCTTCCCATCATGGTGAGAGAGTCTGAGAGCACTAGAGGGAGGTAGATGTTGGACCTATGGTGAGTAACAAGAACCCTAGCTCAACATTTTATTGATTTTTCTAGTTTTAGTAAGATTCAGAGATAGATTTGGAAAAAAAATGATGGAAAACTCACTCTGATAATACTATAATTGGAATTTATGCCCATAGGCACAATACTATCATCATGAATTATGGCTTTATAGGGTTGACCCATGATATTGTAATACCACAAGTCCTTAATTGTGGTATTAAAATAATGCAAGAGGGTATTGGTGATATTATAATATCATGATTGGGAAGTCATAGTATTTAAATATTTCTATTATTGAGTGGTGATATTATAAAAACCACTAGTTGGGGCATTTCACAAGTAATGACTTTACCAGAACTTGGAAAAAAAATTAGGTATTAGGTTGAGTTAGTTTGGATGGATGATGTGGGGTGTTATATGGATTATTTAGATGGTTGGTTTAGGTAATATAGATATATGGGATGATCTTAGATAGGGTAAGGTGATTATGTGGATGTTAGGAGATACTTAGGAGTGGATTGATTAGGCTAGTTAGATGTTAGCATTGAATAGGTGTGGGGATGTGTTAGGGAGATAGGAGGTTAGGCTAGGGTGATGGGGTTATGATGATAAGGATAGGGGTGTTTTAAATTATTATGATAGGTGATATCATTTTTAAGGATTGAGGATTAGTTAGGGTTAAATGGGTGTTGGATAGATATGATAGGTGAGTTAGGATAAGTATTTGATGACAAAGGGAGTGATAGGTGGATGATGACTGGTACAATAGGATTTGGGCATAATGGCATCATGATTATGGTGGCTAGAGGTGTTGTATGAGATGTGGAATTTGACACCAAAATTTTTTTGGGTATTAGAGTTGTTTGGGTTACATGATGTGGCTATTATGCCTACTATTTACTTTGATCATAGCATTGGTGGAGTGTTGGCATTAAGAGACCAACACTTTCCATTTTTTTACCATGGAGATGGACATAACCTTGGAGGATGCATATAGGATATTTCATTTATCCATGTACAAAGATAGGATCTATTATCATTCATGTACATTGATGCAAACATTACAACACTTAGGGGCTAGATTTTAGGTGGGATTACAAGATAGATGCAATGATATTGATAGATGATTACATGAGGGGATGCTAGATAGACTGACATTAATGGTGATGTCTCTCTTTTTATCATTATTATACTAGACAAGATTAGATAGTGGTTCCACCTCAACTTATGTAGTCATGGACAAGGTGCAGGATCACTAAGTATTTGCCTAGGGGCTAGTTGTTGTAACACATTTGTATCTAAAGTTTCACCTAGGTACATATAAGATGGCATGTAGTTTTGGGCCATCACTATTGTTATAGATCTAGAGCTGGGAACACATTGCTATCTAGTAGTTTTTATGGATGTTAGCCATTCAAGAGCCTAAATAATCAATGGTATTTCACTGGTGAGTATTATTAGAAGTATAATTGGGACATGTTGGTGAGGTAAGGTTCTATAGAGAGACTTTTGATAGCCTACTCCTAGAGAAAATTCATGGATGCCCCATAGAGGCATCTAATTTAGCTAGGATGATGAGACAACGACCCAATTCATTTGCATGTGATAGTTCTTCTGGTTCATCCAAATGACTTGCAATTTTCATTTTATGCATGCCTGAAGTTAGGTTAAAAATTACATTCTATTGTATTTGGAAGGGCATTATTAATGCTAAAATTGATGGTGGCTCTCTCAACTAGGAATTATCAGAGGATAATAAACTATCCATGGATGTTATATTACATTGAAAACATGTAAATGCTAATTTTGAGCCATAAATCACTAGATGTGGAGTTTTCCAACTATAGTTTTAACTTTGAAAACATTTTTTGTTACTATTTCCATGCTCTTAAATAGTAGTGAAATCATGCTTTCAGGTGGATTTTGACATAATGTTCATGGGATAACATTTAAATTACTATACTAATATGTTTTATGTTATGAACTTGCATCTATAGGTCATATAGGCAGAAATGCTAATTAGAGGACAAAAACTTGTATTTTCATTGCAAAAAATTACATTTATGGACCTGTCACTATAACTTGTGCCATGGATTCATCATCAAGGTTACATTGATGTGATTTTAGTGAAAGTATAGGTATTTTACATTCAAATTATATTATTCAAGTTCATCCAAAGGACTTATGGTTTCCATTTTATGCAAGCCTAAAGTTCACCTAAAAACTACATTTTTCTTGTATAGGGAAGGGCATTCTTAAAGTTAGAATGGTTGGTGTGTCTCTCAATCAGGTGTGATCAGAGGTTAATACCTACTATTATATGTTATACATCACCCCACATGTTTTAAATTCTATTTTTGAGCCATAAATCACTAAAGGTGGAGTTATCTAACTACAACTTCAACTTTTACAACATCTAATATCAGTGTTGTCATGCTTCTAAATAATAGTGAAAACATGATTCCTGGTGGATTTGGATATATATGTGATGGAATAACATGTATTTTTTATATTTATGAATTATTTAAGTGATTTTTTTTCTCTTGGAGACCTTGAAGGTATAAATTCCAATTAGAGGATAACAACTTGTCTCTTCACTACAAAAAAGTTACATTTTACGACTCATCAGTGCAACTTGTGCCATAAATTCATATCCAAGGTTCCATAAAACTGATATATGTTTAAATTATTTATATTTAAATTTAAAATTAATTTTCTTACAGTTCATCCAAATGAGTTATGGTTTCTATTTTATGCATGCATGAAGTTAGACTAAAAATTTGCATTTTTCTTATTTTGGGAAGGGCATTCTTGAGGCTATAATGAGTGGTGGGTCTCTCAATCAAGAATTATTAAAGGAAAATAACATAATATTAGATATTATATACCATATTTAACATTTTTTAAATGCCATTTTTGATCCTTGAAGCACTAGAGGTGGAGTTCTCCAACTATAGCTTCAACTTTGACAACATCTATCATGATTATTTCCATGCTCTTGAACAGTAATGAAAACACCCTTTAAAGTGAATTTATACATCATGGTTTTATAATAACATGTAATTTTAATATATATACATTATAAAAGTGATTTATTTTTATTTTGAGGTCTTGGGGGTATAAATGGCATTTAGAGGACAAGAACTTGTATCTTCACTACAAAAAGTTACATTTTAGGACCCATCACTGCAACGTATGCCATGAATTCATATCCAAGGTTACATATACATGTTATAGGATAAAATTATATGTATTTGATATGAACTTTATAGTTATTATTATTCATCCAAATGTATTATGGTTTCCATTTTATGTAAAACTAAAGTTAGGCTAAAAACTACAATCATCTTACTTTGGGAAAGGCATGTTATAGGATAAAATTATAGGTATTTGATATGAATTTTATATTCCTTATTATTCATAAAAATTTATTATGGTTTCCATTTTATGTAGAACTAAATTTAGGATAAAAAATTCATTATTCTTACTTTGGGAAGGGCATTCTTGAGGCCAAAATAAGTGGTAGATATCTCAATTGGGAATTATTAAGGGAAAAAAACCTGGTCCTAGACATTATTTTCTACCTTATACATGTTTTAAATTCTATTTTTTAACCACAAATCACCACAAGTGGAGTTCTCTAACTGTAGTTTCAACTTTGACAACATTTGTTGTCAGTGTTTCCACACTCATGAACAATAGTGAAAACACACTTTTGGATGAATTTTGATGTCAAGGTCATGGAATCACATGTA